>JAOBYH010033673.1:0-12358 GCA_025403525.1 Umimayanthus kanabou | reverse complement strand
GAAACGTCAGCTACACACCATATCCCACAGGCGAAAAACATACCATATCAACCTTTGTTGATCAAACCCGTATTCAATGTAGAAACAATTGTTGACATATATAACACAAAGTAATCTAACTTACCAATGATAACACAGTCGGATACTTCTACACTCGCATTGTGTAGAGTTGTGTGGTTCTCTGCACAAGGGAAGCAGCTGCTTTGTCCCTGCCACGGTTGATAAGTGCCTTTAGGACACTCCAAACACGAGCTGGTGTTATTCTCAAACGTACCAGGTGGACAGTTTACTAATAAAAAAGAATAACTCAACTTGGTTATAAAGGCTATTACTTCACATTTGTTATTTTAGTTGATCTTCGATTTGAAACCCAGTTGTTTTAAAAACGAAATCCACATGCATTTTTGGTATAGTTCAACGTTTCTGTGCATGCTAATCCAAGAGATCTGATACACGTGATATTAATGAAAAACAGCAACACAGTATTTAATATGAAAACAAATTCTAACTAGCTAGTTAGAAAAGCGCCACGGCTCTACAAGAAACAACAACTTGTTTTGTTATATTATGCAGTGGTTTCACTAATGTACTGAGAACCTTCTTATACGATGTAAATTAAATGATATATGTGGCATTCAACCTCAATGGACAAATTATGGAGCTACTATACTATTTTGGCACAACAACGCTATGAAAGTTTTCTTTGAAGATGTTTACTTATCACTAAGACAATAACTTGTCAGTGCATGGTAAGGAAAAGTATTTAACAGTATAAAATTGAAAACCGTAATCAAAACCTTGACGGATTTATCTATTTTTGATTAAAAAGCCGGGTTCATCAATAACAAACTACCTACCACAGACAATCCAGTTTTCGTGAAGCTCTTGTCCGCGGTCGCATGATGGCGGCGGTACGAAAGCATGAAAACCTTCGGGAGAACCAATCAGAGTAGTATTGTTCATCTTTATGATAAAACTGTTGTTGACAGTGGCATGATGTAGGCCAGTTAGTGTCTTGCTAAGTAATCTTCGCGTCTTGTCAATATGAATTGCAATAGATTTAAACGATGAATTTGCTGCAATGCTTTTGAATGGCTCGTTTGTACCAAGAACAAAACTGACTGTTGCATTATGAAGAGACTTTTCCTTATAGTTAACACTGTGAAGTAACGCAGTAGAAATGTTAAGCGATTGTAGCAGTCTTTGTTTTATTTCAGCTTTCAGATCTTTGGTTAACTTGAGTGGAAGTGAAAGGTTTTGTTCATGATTTTGGCATGTCTTGTTGGCGTAAGTAACATTACAAGGTTTAGTAGATCTGTCATGCTCGTACACCAGTGTGATATTCAAAGCTCCACCCACAAGTGGTACTGCTATCGTCGTTTTCAACACATCTAACCTTGCTTTCTTGCTTCGTACAGTGCCGTGTACATTGGATGCTTCACAAAAATACAATCCTTCGTCATCAGGTTCTGCAGATGTTTTGAAAAAGAATGGTTTGATGAAGTTGAAGAGCTTTCTTGGCTGGGTGGAATTTATGAAAAGAACATACCATTGGAAAGTTGGTCGGGGAGTTCCAGTAGCATTGCAACTGAACATGAACGGCTTTTCGCTTCCTCGGATGAACTGAACATTTTGTGGATTTTCAGTTATACTTGGTGTTTCCTCAATTCTTACAATTGTTACGTTCGATACTGAAGATCCTTTTCTGTTAGAAATTTCGCAGACATAAGCCGCTTCGTCGCTCTTCTTTGCCTTTGTCAGTTTCAAGAAAAATGTGGTTTCGTTGGGGATTTCTTTACTGTTCTTCTTCCATTTGACCTTCATGGGCGTGTCACTTACACCTTTACAGAAAAGTGTGAAGGTATTACCCTCGACGACAGTCATAACCAGTGGTGAGCTTTCAAGGACTTCAGGTGTTTTGCCACACAGTACTATTCTATCTTTTGTTTTATTTAAAAGCGTTTTTAGACGGTCAACTCTCTCAACGCCCTCGTCAGACTTAAAGTTGTCTTGAATTAGCCTAAATAACTGAAGCTTTAGCTCGGGGATTAACTGCTTGATTTCGGATCCTCTTTTGACATCATCTTCGTATTCATACAAGTCTTCAAGAGCATTAAAGAAATAATTAAAGCAATTCTCAGTTCCAGAACAGCCAAAGAACTTCTTTGCGTCTGTCAGAATTTCAAGAGATCCTTGCCATGCTACCAATGTTTCATTCCAAGACAACATTTCAAGTTGTTCTTGATGAGCAGATTTGAAAGCTTGTAGCATTGCTATGTATTCTTCAATGACAAGGGAATTGTTGTACGGAAACGTTAAATTGTTTTTACTGTCAGCAACTTCGTCTATTACTGTATCAAGAGAACTCGCGTCCGAGCTCACGATTTCCTCTATTTTGCCTTTTTGTTTAATGATTTTGACAAGAGATTCAACAACATCATCAAAATAACTGTTGGCGTTGGTCACAAAAGTGCACTCACTGTTGTCGTCGTTATTTAGCGTTACGTTCTTATAAAATGACGAAAGAGAAACAGATCGCTTCGTTCGAAGTGGTTCAGGCTTGGACAACAATGGACCGACTATTCTCTTTATGGCAGTGGAAACGGATCGCTGAACATTTTGAAAGTCGATCACTACTTCGATGGTTTTCCTAACACCTGTGTATGAAACTGCAGAAACAAAAACAGGAAATCGAGTGTTTGTTCCCGATGATGTAATTAGGTTAAATTTAATTCTTTCAACAGCAATAAGTTTGCTTCCGGTGCTTCTGTCCAGATGACTGGCCAGCTCCAATCCTTTCTTGTTGAGAGAGTTTGCCTTGTTGAAAGAAGCGAGGGCCAAAGTTTCTGCTGACCGCAATTGCGAGAGTAGAATGTTAGTCAAGTTCACTTGGCGCCAAGCAAATTCTTCTCGTTTTCTGGCTAGTTTTAGTTTAATAGCTTCTGAATCTACCTTGCTCCCTTTCCTTTGTAGCTCATTAAACTCCTCAAAAAGCGTTTTGTTGTGATGTTTTAGTACGCTGCCAAAAGTGTGCTGTCTTTTTATGCACTTCCGGTTTTCTGATAAACAGGAGGAATCAAGAGTGTGAAAGCTTTTTGGATTGCATTTTAAACTCGTCACTGCTCCATAGCCTTTCGTTGGTAATCTGATATATTTATCATAGCATTTGTACTCTGTTACCTCTCTTGGCACGCTCTCCAGATAACTTTGAGCTTCTATAAAATGTTTCTCTCTTGGGGGTCCAGGCACTGTTGTACACTTCTCAGAACATCCACCAAATGCTCCAGAGAGTCCTGCTATAAAGCAACGGAAACGACATATAAGAGCGGCAATGAAAGCCCGAAAAATCCTCCCGCCACAGTTTCTCTCACAGTGAGTCTTCCAGGTTGGTACTAAGTACGATTGTTTCTTAAAAACCTGTCTCTTGACGTCCTCGTAAACCACCGTTTTTTGCTCTTCACAATCACGAGTATGTATGCCTACATTTTCCCTTTCTTGAACTAATTCAACAATACACTTTACATTAACATTGCGTGTTTTGTTGCATTGCATCAGCTGGCATGGATAGTTGTTTGACTCGTTGAGATAGTTCACTAACGGGTTGGCAAAGTCTTCTTTTGCCGAGTCATACAACTGTTTTGAGAACAAATAACGATGTCTTGCTTCTTCTCTGACTGATATTGCGTCTCGAAGCTTCGCCTGTTGTCGTAGTGAAATTTCTTCTATTGCCTGTCTTCTCGTCCGAGCCTTATTGAACGAATCTTTTGAAATATTTAAGCTCGCTAGCGCTTCAGACACAATTTTTCTGGTATAGCTAAGTGCTTTGTCTTCAAAGAGTTGTGCAAGTTCAGTTGTTTGGTTCATTGTTCCAGTAATATGATAAGTCAACGAGCCCCAATTCCAAGCATCGGTTTTGGCTTTGACGTAAATTTCAGAACAATACTTTTTATGAATGCGGCCAGCGGTTTCAAACGAGAGCACACCATCTGTTATGTTTACCGTAACTTCATTTTCAAGACCAAACAAATCCAATTTCCCTCTGAATAGTGTCATCAAGAGATTATTATATCGGTTTATCATTCCGAAGAGTTTTTCTCCGTTTCTTATGCTAAGGATGCGTCCGATTTTAGCTCTCGATTTCACAGTTCCTTCAAGAAGAATGGCGATGTGATCAACCGACACGAACTGTGGTGGAAAAACTTGGAAAATTTTGCGCTGTATGTGCTCTGTCCCATATTCAATGGTTGAATTTACCTCGTCAAAACAAAGGCGGTTTACACAGTAGTTTGTTGTCATCATAAAGGCAAATCCCTTTAATTCTTGTCGGATGGGCGACACTTTTGACTTGAGGGAAGGCAACGATTTGGGTAGATTATGTTTAAATTGCTTGATTCGTGTAAACAAGTTCGGTATTGCGTTTGCCGTTGGATAAACTGACAGTTGCAATTCCACTACATTTGCCATCTCTCTCGCAAACTGAGCTTTGAAGTCAAGGTCTTTCTTCAAACACTGCAAACTTGACAGACTTAGATCACTGAATTGCATCACGTCTCTCTTGTTCATCCCTTCGTTGAGCAACTGGATCGCTCTTGACACGGCAACCGAGAAGTCGGTAAGAAACTCAAACCACCGTGCTAGTTTGGGTTTTATTTCTGGCACAGATTCGCCTGTCTCGTCAAGAGTTCTTCTAAAAGAAGGCAGAGTGTAGTTGCGCAGCCGCCGAAGCTCGTTTTGAGTTTTAGTGACACTTGCCGGTTCAAAGCCAACTTGTTTACCACCCGTTATTTGGTGGAACACAGAGTAGTACAGCGGTTGACTTTTTGAAGAATGTTTGAATATCCGCGCGAGGGGAGTGTTTTTCCACGGATTGACCTTGCCATTAAGGAGGAAAAACAAGCCTTGGGGCTGGATATTATTCTTCCCTGGGTAACAAAAAGATAACAATCCATTTTAGAATACATCACATTAATTTAATAAGATAACCATCTCCGCATTCTTTTACAGAACTCGTTTCAATTACGTTTCCACAGAGTTTAAGACAAAGAAACGGCCGTACGACTATCTTTGGCGATTGAAAATGTTTTAAAAACATTTTAAAACAATAACTTGGATACAATATAGTAAAATTTTTGAAACCAGGCAGTTCAATTTTGTAGGTGGTTGATCGTCCGGGTTGGTGTAGTCCTAAGAACGACTGTTGTCGGTTGCGATTCACGTTTCGTCAACCTGTGTGAAAGTCATCTTTATAGTCAATATTAGATAGTTCATACGGTTTGTATTAATTATTTTATAGCGTTAGAGCTTGTTAATAAGCGTCAATGCCTCATTCGGTAAGATCTAGTGCGACTCGTAACTACTCTTTTAGATGTTTTCTAAACCTCTTGCACCAAACTGTTCGTGGAACGCGGCGTCCTGCGTATATGGAATCGATGAGCTCAGTCTAGTCTCTCAAAATGCTCTCTTGGAGGACTTATAAATTAAATTAAATATTCTAGAAACATCTCCTTAACAGCGGGACAGTGATCCAAATATTGTGGTGAAGGCTTTCTGAAGCCAATCAGAAGTATTAGTGTTACCTTCATGTGACTTAAAATTGGTTTACTTTACGTAATCATATTACTATCATATTATATATCATTATGTTGTAATCATATCATTTGTTTTCTAATCATTTTCTCATACAAACATGCGAACATATTTTTCTTGTCTTCCTCACATGCGTTATTACTGTGTTTGTATCGTATTTTGTCCAGTTCACTATAATTAGTTCTTTAAAAGTGGATGCCTAGTTTGACTCCTATTGTAACATTCATGCCTCGTTTATTGGATCTATTCACGGGTAAACATGTCTATTTGTGTGATTTCGTTTTTGTTACTTATTTGCACCCATTAGAAGGTTTAATTTTTTTTTAATCTTCATGTTAGACGTACCTTCAAAATACGCTTTACCAACAGCATTTTCAACTGAGAACTTCAAGTCTATCGTTTGGCCAAAGACCTGTAAGGATACGCTGAAATCTGCTTTCTCTGCCTTGATGGATACGTTTAAACCTTCTTCAAGTCCATTGACGAATATCTATTGAACCAATAAAATATTAAAGGTCATAGTCTAACATTGATATTTACTGCCACGCTTTTTGGGCTAAACATATATACCGAAATAAGTATACAACAGTTGTCATATTTTGAGAATATTCAATTAAATGAAGTTGTGATAAATGATTTATTACATGCACTGAAGCATATTACTCTTCAAGGTCAACACATGCAAGTAACTGCAGTTAAAGTCCGTGATAGTCATTAATGACAATTCATTTTCCAGTGACAACAACAATGATTTTAAAATGTCTGTCAGTTCTAGGGATTAATTTTTTGTTTCATTATGAGCATTATTTAATTTCAATAAACAAATGTGACGTACGTGACGTGAGGTGAAAAATTTATCCTTGTTAATCATTTCAGCTTTAAAATAATATAATCCCATCCGAAGTAATGGGAGACCATCGTACATCAAACGCACATGGCTACATGGCTGTACATGGCTTTGTGCGTCTCGGGGGCAATGGCAAACTTTGAAGCTGTAAAATGCTGTTTCCAGCCCTTTTGAGCGATATTTTTTAAAATTTTAGTGGGAACCATTTTTGTTTTGGAGAAAGTCGCTCTCCCCGAATCTCCCCAACCCCACCCTCCCCCCCTCCACGCTATGTACGCCCTGTAGTACTTGATGAATATCACGACATTGTATCCTCTATTGTTGGTTGCAATTGGAGATTGGATCAAAACAGTTTTACTTATCAGTTTTACATTTTTAAATTACAGTGAAGATTTTACTGACAAAGTTCCTATCCTATATAGTTCATGAACTAACAGGTATACTTACTTCGTCAACACGTTTGACTCCGATAACAGCCTCGCCCTTAAGTCGTAATGAAACTTGTAATCCAGTTGTAGAAGCTGTAACAACGTTGGCATTTCCACGAAGCCAAATGTTCTGGGGAAAGGTAGCCAGACTTACTATCTGATGTCCATTCCAAACCAGTCCTTGAATCTTGCGGTGAAGGTTTCCATCGCTAGATAAACCAAGTGCCTGCAGATCAAAATCCCATCCTTTTGATTTCATATTCTGTAGCAACTGTATTCCTTTTATAGACTTTGAACCAGTTTCTGAGAAGCTCAGAGCTAATGAAGCGTGGCACAGATCCACTGCGAAACAGGAAAATGATTTTGCAGGAAGCTGTAACTTATCTTGGTCGATGCTCACCTCTGTTGCAATTTGTGGACAATAGAAAGCTGCAGTAGTATCAGGCAGAAATGGTAACTCTGAATGCAAACATGTAGTAGGTGCATCGGACGGATTAGTGATGCTTCCAAATGTGTTGTATACGTTGAAAACCTTATCATTCTTCAATCCACGCAATGTCAACCAACAAGGGGATAATTTGGAAATCTCCTGCATCAGAGAAATTGCAAAGGAGTCGTTTTGTAGGAGTTCATACAGTTCAGGGCCAATGATTGCGGCCGACCCAATTGTCTTGTCAATCAAACTATGCAGCACTTTATCTTGGGAAAGGTTTAGAGAACTTGATTCTGTTCCAACCAATGACAAAGGCAGCGAGGTGTTTCCAGTGCCCTTCACGGTGACCACACCAATTGTTTGAAACTCCATCAGATCTTCTTCTTTCCATGGTTCTGTTGAATGCAATGTTATCTTACACGAACGTGGATCGTCCTTTTCATGTTTGTGTTGTCCTTGTGGTAGCTCTCCGCCAACAACAGAAAACTTGCTAAAGACAGTGCCATTTGGGTAATCCTGCGAGCCCACATATATCGTTTGGTCTTTCGGTGTTTCGAATTCGTTTTTGTTTGAGCCACCTAGTCGATACTTAATGAGACAAATGCTTGGAACCTTTGCCAGCACTGAGAGATTGACTTCATAACATGAACTGTTAAGTTCAACTTCATTTGAAGGAATAAACGTGATCTGCTCATCTGCCTCAATGGCAACTGTAATATCCTCAGTGGGATATGCGGAAATAGTTTGCTGGTTGATCTCAACGCCTGCCTTCAGTTTAGGAAAATCAGGAGTGTGGATGATTCCAATTTGACATCGGTCTCCCTCGTATCCCGTGTTTGTGCAATCGCAGCTTATCTCATTGTTGCTAGCTGCAGCACAGACTCCATTGTGTAGACAAGGGTTTGGGTTGCACGGCCTCGCCACTTATGCAATGAAAAACAAAGAAGCCATAATATTCAAGTTTACTGGCTTATCTATTAATTAATTTAGTATGCAAAAGTATAGTGTAAGAAGAGTAAAATGGTGTTATATTCAGAGACTATTAAAGAGACAGAATTTCTGTGTTAAACATATTTTGGTTTTGGGTTATTTATAAAACAAATGCTTTTACTTTACTTTTAAACAGAGTACTTCGCTGCACATACTTTGCCACTGGCAGACAACTAGTTGTTAGCAACCTTATTTTCATATATTTTAGAAATTATTGACTGGTCTGACCAGTTAGTTTTTAAATGGAACGCACGAGTTCTCAGAACTTGTTCTGGCCAGAATGGCCCTGCTCATCAATCTCAGAGCGGCTTAGTTCTCTTGCTCCAGTCGGCCAAAGCGCGGGATATCGGAGAGTTGTGGTGGGAAAAATGTAAGCGCGCGCCTTGGACCTTTCCGTTTTTAAAATTGACCAGAACCAGCTATTTTCGGCAAGTCAGACCGGAAAAATAAAAAGCGACCTAGGAACAATATTTGATGTGCATGAAATTGAGAGAAATGATAGCATTTGAGGAGACACTACAAAATACAGCTTACTTTGGCATGAAAAGTTTCCTAAAATCCAAGAAACACCCGCCACGCCTTGCACTACATTGCATGACACCATACCATCTCCGTTACCATAGTAACCGTCTTGGCAGAAGATTTGACAGGAAGATCCAAAGGCTGTGTCATCATTGCAAGATAATGGCACCTCTGAATTTGGAGGAGGTACGAGTGCTGGGCACTGCATTGCTAAACAGGAGATGAAAGAGGGTTTAATTATAAACGCAGGTGTATTTGTGTTGAATTTCATAAGAAATAGACATTATTTCCACTGCTTAACTTACCACTACTTTACTGCTGCGAGACTTTTGAGGAATTAGTGAACAAAGAAAAGCTTTTGAAGTTTCTACATCGCGCTGACGTTTGTTTTGGGATACTGTCAATTCTATCTTCTCCCAAACAGACCCCCCGCCCCCCGCCCCCAACACATACTCACATCCCTTTGCGTGGTTGACGCGAGACTGTCCCACTCACAAAAAATTATTTCCAGATCTGCGAATCTTGATTGGTTATATTATTTTACATTAATTATTTATCTATAAAATCACATGTACACTGTACTTTTTTTAAAAGGTTTCATCTTAAGAAAGAAGCAAATTCTTCCCCTCTTTTTATAAAATTTTAGAAACACCAGAATTGCAGACGAGACTGCTCTGAAATTGAATTGTTTTACATTTTTTTCAAAGGAGCTGACTGGCCGCACGTTGAGAGGTTGACTTACTTTTTGGTCAAAGTGAAACAGTACAATTCACAATTTTCTTAAGATTACTACAAAACGAAGTAAATATTTTTCATACGTTACGAACATTTCTACGTCACGGTTAGTTCATCCCAACCAGGTTCTCCCAATAAATAATATGCAGTTTTATCATTATAATCGATATCATTAATTTAGACAGAGTTTGGATACGATTCCATACAAGTAACACAACTTATTGGTCATATTTTTTCCTCAAATCCAAGAGAGACACACCTCCGTGGATTTACTGTCCAATTGTCAGCGTTTCCGCTATCCTCCACTTCTAACTTATGTCACAAAACGAAATAACATCATAAAAAGACTAGATGTTTGTTTACCAAGTCCGCATCACCATAAAATTTTTGGAAAACGCTTGTTTCCGGTAGTAAATCTTACTTTTCCAGTTGTTGCATTGCACGCGAAACATACCTTTGCAAACAAAAACATTTCCACTCCATTTCAAAGAAGGAAGACACTGCCTAGTAGGAGATCCGGTGTGGTTAAATCCGGGGTTACAAGTAAACCAGCAAGTTTCGTTTGTAGTTAGACCCGTGCAAGTCATTTGCCCGTTTGAAGAAGCCTCTATGTGCTCACAAGGAAGACCTGCATTGAAATAAAATTGAAACTCTCACTTAGAAATGACATTTTCTGTTGCTTTGACAATAGTAGTCTTTCTTAATAATTATACTTTAACCCTCGGACAACCAAGCTACTTATCGTAACAAGTTAACCCAAGGCAGGGGGGGAGGGGTCATTTGGATATCACCCCATGATTTCCCAAATCGTTGCACATGCTTTGGCATGTAAGCATATCTTGGATAGCTAATTACTTTCCATAACAACAACGAGTTTTAATTAAGAATTGTTGCTATGGCAACAGCCGTTTCACAACATGTTCGCCACCTTGGCCGCCATCTTGGATTTTTCAAAAAAAATTATTTTCACAAAAACTGCAGCCAATTTTCTTGAAATTAGTAGAAAACACCTGTTTACTACCTTAAATAGGAATACAATTGAGAATAGAGTGGAAAAGAGGAAATTAGAACAAATTTTGTAAAACAAATACAGTTTTCTTACTTAAACGTTAATTTGCATAATTACTTTGGCATAAATTATAAGTGATGACGTCATTCAATAAACATGTGTTCATAATTGGACTACAGTTCCTGAAAGTTTCATTTTGGTTGCTTAAAAGCTTCAATTTTTAAGTCGGAAAAAGCTATGGGGGGATCTATTTGACCCCCCGACCCCCACCCCCTCTGGACGTTCGAAGGTTAAACATATCTACGCCGTTAACAAGAAAGGGGTCTCATGCAGTAAACAAGGCGTCTGAAGGACAATAATAGTGCTTCTTTTCAAATGTTCTTAATTCAGTTATTTTTTATTGTAGTTGGTTCAGAAAGCCACATTTCTGTGGATTAAGTGACATTCTATTCAAGCAATGTCAAAGGAATACTCAGATATCTGTTGGGGATGGGGGGGGAGGGGAGCATGCGCGGAAGCCAAAATTTCGAGTTCGGTTCGAACCCCACCGGGGTCAGAGATTTTTCTCTTTCTCCGTGTTGGCCCATTTCCTTTCTAGTGCTTTCGCTCAGAAGGTAATATTTGGGATATCTTGACAGTTCCAACTTTGATATTTTGCATTGAGATATTTCATTTGAATTTCGCGCTGTGAGCAACACGTGCAAAATCGGAGATATTCACTCCACAAAGACTGAGTGCTAATCAAAGGTGTGACCGTTTTCACTAGTCCCTTTTTTGGAGGAACTTCGATATTCCTGTTTAAACATTTATGGGGGGGGGGGGGTGGAATTTGAACCAATCCAAGGTTTTTCTAACCTAAAATCTGAAGCCTTACAATGAAAAAGGCAAAATTAATATTACATAGGCGGGAAGCCCGTCTCAAACGAGAAACTTGTTTTCAAGAGGGAAACTCGCTTAGTACTCTAAGTCATCTTCCTATTTTCCTGTCTATTCAGAAGGAAATCTTGACATTTTACATTTGCACAAGTAACGTGGAACGGATTTTAGCGTACAAACAAGAAAAGGACTGGAACTAGAACTCCAAGTACTCGTACCAGTCTTTCTCCCTAAACTCTTACTGATTTAACAGTCTTGAATTTGTTGTCAGTCGTGTTCTCCCCAAAGGATTTCCCGACCTCAATTACATCATATGGATTTCCGTCTTGAACGGGTTTCTTGTCTTCCAAAAAATGTGAATGTTGCTAACGAAACTTGTAGTAACTGTAGTCCAGTTAATTTGACATCTTGTGACGTTAATTGGATGGCGTGATTACTTATACTAAACTTTAAATTAAAACCGAGATTTTCTTAACAAAAAATTCGTTCTCATTTCTTTTTCTTACCTTTTCTTTTTTCAAGAGTATTTTCCTATTTGAAGCTCTCAATGCATGTTTTCTGTTAATTTTAGAAATATTTGCTTCGTTTTTGCTAAAAACATAGTTTTCGACAAATCCACGAAAGCTGTCAAGATGACGGACATATTGTAAAATGACAGTTGTAATAGCAAAAGTTCTTAACCCTATTCCGCCTGGGCTTTTTCGGAGTTCCTGGACCTGGGGGGGGTGGGGGGACCCCCTCTATAAATCCGAAAGTGTTGACGCTATTGTCATGAAACTTGGAGGTCAGATAAAACATTAATACCTAATTAATTACAGTAGGATACACACCAATATGACGTCATGATGATGTCATTACTCTTGATTAAAAATACTTGATCAATACGTCAAACAGCAAACTCGAATTTAAGCCCATTCCAATCATATGAATGT
>JAOBYH010033562.1:0-12359 GCA_025403525.1 Umimayanthus kanabou | reverse complement strand
CAACTCCCCCGTCCTGAGAGGGAAGGGGTGGCAGAAAAATAAATAAATTTTACTATTTTTGATTTTATTTTTTCCTTTTGTCATAACAATGACTGTGTTCTTGAAATACGTGAGAAATAAAGTAGATTTGGTCACTGGTGCTTTATTTTTAATCTTGAGGTCGACCAATTTTTATTAACTTTGAGACTGAGAATTAGAACTTGTTTTAAAGTTTTCGTTAATTAATGGAAAAATTATCTAAAAAAGTAAATATTTGAGTAAACATGGCGTCGAAAACGGGGTTGTCATGGCAACAAGTGATACCCTTGACGCAACGTTTTTCATGAATCTTGTTCTCCAATAAATTTTAGTAAAAGTCGCCACATTTGTTAGATGTTACTTAAATATCAAGGAAGTTCTCGAAAGTTGAAATCGGAAAATCGGCGCAGGAAATCGTCCCCCAGGCTGAATAGGGTTAAGCCGCATACGATATTTAGAATGTATCATTTTGACAAAATTTGCTCGAGTTATCTTCCTAATAAGATGTTGATAGGTTTCTATACTTTTGAAACACAATTTTATTGCTAATTGGTCAGGCTTGATCAAAGGAATTATGTTTGCTAGATCTACTTCGTCTTGCAGATTATTGCTTTCACGCTTTTTTTACAAGAATCAGTAAGTTTCGGCTGAAGCTGTGCTGTTCTTAACTTTTTTGGCGATTTCAGCCTCGAAGTGTTCTTAAATTGTTCTTATTTCCTGATATTTCCAAACAGTGGATTATTTGCCCGGAACAATAAAAAGGCGCTAAGAAACACGTGTTTGCTATGGTTTCATCCAGCAGTATGCGAAAAAAACTTGAAACTGTCAATACAGCGTCCGCGAACGTCACTAGCTTGCTTATCACTTTTCCAGTGCCCGATGACTCAGCTAACTGTAACTAACAAACAAGTCTTTGTATACACGTACATCTCAATCGTTGTGCAAGGATTAAATAAACTTCTTAAATCTGTCTGATCAAAATTTCAGCTTGGTGATTGTTCTTAGCTTGTTTTTAATTTTTGGGCAAATCTCAGCCTGGGTGTTGTTATAAAGTTTGTTCTTATAAAAAAAAAAGTGTATTAACAAGAAATCAAGTTTACTTTTATTAAGGGCTTTTTTGTCCACATTGTAACATATGTAACGTGTGTAATATTTCATTTATTTTGAATTTTCAAAAGATTTATAATCACTAAGTCAGAATTAAAAGTTGCAACAGTTTTCTGAAGCAAACTATTCCACATCAGTTATTCAAAACTCCATGAAACATAGGATCGTGACGTAGTCCAAATCCAGAAAGGAAGAATTAAAAAGAAGGAATGCCACTCTAAAAAAAGTTCTAGATCAAGGCATAGTTCAGGATTAGCACGCTGACTTATAGGGTCTAGCATGTCCTGGAACGTCCAGGAAATGTCAAGAGCATTGCCGCATCCTGTAATGTCATCTCATACTGAATCCGGGCGCTGGGGATGGGGCAAAGTTCAACACACACTTCCTATATAGTTTGAGCTCGGGGATGCCCGTCGTATTTTGTAGGGGTTGAAATTGGCCATACAGTATTTGCATGTATTTGTAGCAGTTCGCTTAGGACAGAGCAAAGTGTTAAAAAACGTCGGGTATTTTTAAGAGTAGTTTGGATCCTAACCCATTTTACATGGAGAATTCAGTCAGAGATGGGAATAGCTTTAGTAAGTAATCTAAAATTATAGTAAAGACAATGCAGTCATTAAATTATATTGGTCCTTGAAGAGATACCGATTCCAATTGCCAAAGGCAAATCAAATGGTAACATTTGTTTTGATATATCGTCTTCAGCAATTAGGCGAAGACAAGACGTGTGATTTGATAACAAACACTTTCCTATTTATTCCTATTTTTACGGAGGCGGAAGCATCAAGGTAGGTAACGAGCAATTCTTGTACCGAAAGCATCAACCCTATTGTACTGATTATAAATAGCATCATTGCATACTGTGTTGCTATAACAATTCTTGTGTACTGCTAGCATGTCAATGATGCACATGCCGTGGGCTCTGATACTTCAAGTAGCAAACATTGTGTGCTTACCGGTTTTACCGACAGCAGAATAACACAGAAAACATTGACTAGAAACACAACGCAATATTAAACCTAGTAGCCGATTTAGTCTGACATACAAACTAAACGTGTTGATGCGGTTCAGATTCAGCTAACATTTGTCAAGGCAGTCCGTCTTCCATATTCGAAAGTTTAACAATGCAAACCTTGTGGCAAAATGCGACAAATATAGGAGAAATTCATAGGTTTGATTGCGAAATAAAGTTATTGAAATGACATGAAAATTCATCAATCTAACCGCCAGTACCAAAAATGTTTTCAAAATAACATTGTGAAACTATACAGACACCAGGTTTAAAGTTCAATTGCACTTTTCAGCTGGGATGTGGAGTCAAAATAGTGCCAATATTGCCACAATTTAAAAGTCTAATAATATCCTCCATAAACATATCGGACTTGTCCAACAATCTCCAAACACTGAAACTTTGACAAAGTGAACCAGACTAAAGATGTTTTTGTGTTTAGAGATTGCTGTTTTAGTCGTTAACTGCAAAATTGAGGAACATAATTTCCATGAGTTCGATGATGAATAAATTCCATCCATTCCTGCCGGTTATCTAGGCAACGGCTAAATAAAGGAAACCAAACATAATTATTATTCTTTGAATATGAATCATTGTTCCTTGAGGTAGAATCAGAGAACGAGGCCAATATTAGGAAACATTTTAAACTTTCAAAGTTCTAACTGACACCATTAGTTTTACACCATTTTGAAAGACCATATACTTTAATTAGCCAAGCAGCAACATTAATTAAAAAATATAGATCAATTTCAATTAATTTATCGGCTAGAGCTTGTACTTAACCTGTTCATATCTTTTAGCATTTGCGCATATTTATTTTATTTATCTATTGTCTATTTTTATACAGTTGATCAAGTTCAGCATGGACTGGTTTAAATGACGCTCATAAAAAGACGAAAAAGTACACAAATATGAACATAGTAATCACAAAGTTCAACTGAAAAGAAACTAATTGAAAATATAAAAATTCAATGTTGAGGGTTTTAACCTTTAAAATAAGTGTTTCAGATGTTGCTTTTAAAAGTCTCGAAAGTGATATTTTATGTCTGATCCTCTTGAGTATAGTGTTGTGTGGCACTATCCACGATGCAGCGACAATGGTATGAATCCAGTTTCTACTAGTTACGTGGGGTTCACCAAAATGCAGAGACAATGGTTTGAAACCAGTTTCTACTAGTTTTGTGAGATTCACCAAAATGCAGAGGCAATGGTGAGAAACCAGTTTCTACTAGCTATGTGAGATTCATCAAAATGCAGAGACAATGGTATGAAACCAGCTTTTACTAGTTATGCGGTGGGATTCACCAAAATGCAGAGACAATGGTGTGAAACCAGTTTCTACTAGGTTATGTGGGGTTCACCAAAATGCAGAGACAATGGTTTGAAACCAGTTTCTACTAGTTTTGTGAGATTCACCAAAATGCAGAGGCAATGGTGAGAAACCAGTTTCTACTAGCTATGTGAGATTCATCAAAATGCAGAGACAATGGTATGAAACCAGCTTTTACTAGTTATGCGGTGGGATTCACCAAAATGCAGAGACAATGGTGTGAAACCAGTTCTACTGTACATCTCAGTTTTGCTTATCAAACTCAAGGACAAATACTGTAGTGACCAACACCGCTTTTCAAATGTCTCCCTGTTTTTTTTATATATCTATCTGGAGATAACAAGAGATGTCCAATGATACCAAGAGGTGTCTAGAATTGTTAACAGACATTTTAAATGTCTAGAAGTGTCCCAAGACGTCTAGAGTTGAGGTGTCTAGAGGTTTTGTCAGATTATATTTGAATGAATATTAGAATTTCGTCCTACGGTTCAGTGACAGATACACTGCAAGTATTTGTGGAGGATGTTGTATTTGCGGTTTTTAGAAATCCTGTGATAACAGCTAGGTGATATCTTTGTAATCAAAAGTTACACACACCTGTTGTTAAAAGTTCTACAAAACAAATACGTGGTGAGAAAATAACAAAGATTATTTAATGAATTTGTTTCCCGTCGGATTTCATGAAAATATATTGTTAAAACAAACTTCTCCCGCTGAGAAGTTGACACGCGTTCCTTTTGTTATATCAAGCACCTGACTTTAGTGGCGTTAAGCCATTTGGTACACCTACATGATCATTTGGACACATTTTCAAAGGCTTATAATATATCAAAATTATAGGCCAAAATAGCGAAAGCAAGCAGTGAACGTAGATGCACTTAAATAACCCAATAAAGAGAGTAGCACAAACAATATGACTATCCTATCCTTGCTTCATATCAAAGACTGAGCGCTTACTGACCGCTCCATCATTTATGCTCGCCGCTTCAACGCTCTGGAATTAACAATCTGCCTCCAGACATCCGCTCAAGCTTTATAGTTCAAACATTTAAATCGAAACTTAAAACTTAACTTTTTGATATGCAGTTCAGTTAGCAACATTTATTTTATTATCAGTCTTACATTTAGGGAGGTAGGGGAGGGTGGGGTATTTAGCACTTTGTTGTAACACGCTTAGAACACTTCATGAGTTAGGCGCACTACCAAAAACTGTTCATTATTGTTATTATAGTATTTAACCGGTACACTCAGGAAAAAAACAGCAAGCGAGTTTCTAAAGGTTATTTTATTGGTTTTGATAAAAAGCAAGTAAAGTCATAGCAAACTGTTGAATTGTTGACTCAAGACCACCAACGGATGTTTCTCTTCACAACCTGAATATGTTTCCAATGCAAATGTTAAAGTAAATCGGCCACACGTCATGATATTTACTTATAAAAGTGAAGTCTGCATCTGATTGAACTCGTTATCCACAACAGGATGCCAAATCAGACTCGTTGTTCGTGAGTTGGTTCAAACTCACCATTCGCTTTTCACGAAAATATACGGAATGGGAAGATTAGTTATTGTCAAGCCAACAATTTGTTGTTGTCAAGTCATCAATTTGTTTTTCGAAAATGGAAAACGAAACTGCGTTTCTTGTCAGGACGTCGGGCGTAATGCATATCTACCAGAAATACTGTGAAAGAAATGTTCTCAGAAACTATTCTCAAACCTGGTTGCACTGATGCGGTTGGTGATGTTCTAGGGCAAGGTTCATGTAATGCACTTGTTTGATAAGCAGGAATCTTTAACGGAGAACAATATCTGTTACTAAATAGCAACTGAATCGAACGTTGGGATCGGAACCCCACTGAAGCGTTAAACTTATGGCGTGGGAGTACAACGAGTTGTGAACGGATAAGAGAAGAAGGTGAGTTTTTTGTTATAGTACTACCAACTAACTAATAAATTAACTAACTAACTAACCAACCAGTTACGCAATCAATCAGTCAAAACACGAATACTCATAATGGCAAGGAAAGTTAGGAAGTTTTTCACGAAAAAGGAAATGAAAAGCAAGGAATATGTTTTATCTTAACCGAAAGCAGAATCAACCAAGCGAAACTAAATTTCTTAAAGAAACAGAAATCTTAAAATACATGCAAAGAGAGAATAGAGGACGCAACATAACAGATCTATTTCCTTATTAAACAGAAATTGTACCAAGTGAAGGATGAATACGAACGCGTATATGATTAGGAAGACTAAAATACGAGAGGACTAGATGATGTCAAACAACAAAGATTGTGACTAGCAGAACTTTGTAACACTTCACTTCAAGCACAAGGAACGAGCAGACCTGTAGGAAGCTTCGTTTTACTGAACTGTACATATTTCTTGTGGCTTTGCCACTTCGGTGATGCCTCTCGCTAAAATGAAATGAGATACAAAGTAACGTCTTCATGGTTGGTGGATAGACAAAGAAAAATCACTATGCCCTTTACCATCTGATGGCATCAAAATACCTGAAACCGGTGCGCTACCAGAGGCATTGTGTTATATCATACATTGTACTTTCGTAAAAACAAAGCAACGCAACACTCTCTTCCATGTCTTGCCAATAATACTGTCACAAGATTATTACCCATTACAGTCTTAAAAGTAATAGACCAAAAAGCGTGACTAGCCCGTTCCTCTCTACGAACTTGTCACGCAATAAAGCCAAGGAACACTATGCATGTCGGGTAATCTTGTAAAACATTCGCTATTATAATTTGCGTTGTGCACAATTTCATTTTCTTTGAAATTGTTTGTTTTAAATTTTGAAAAAACTTGAAACAATGGCAGCTTTTCCCCAACATTACGAGTACTACATCCACATAAGAAACTTAAAGGAGGTTTGCAAATGGTACTTGAGTTTTTACTTATACTTTAAGAGCCGCGAAAGGCTTCCTTCCCTGACTTAATTACTACTCATTTACTAATCTTCATATTTATTTGTAGCATTCAACGTGAATCCGCACGCTTAAACACTTTGTTAAGCTTTTCTACAACGGTAAGTAAATAACAGTCTCGATTGATAAATTCTTTCAAAGCCATTCAAATATAGTAAAACCCCACGTATAAGAACCTAGAATTTTTAAATTTAAATAAAATTAAAAGATCTTGTTAGGCTAAAAATTTTTATTTAGACCTCCTTTATATCAGAATCTGTTTACGCTAGAATTTCAAAGCAGGTTCTTAATTTTTCAAATAGAGTCAAAACCAAAAATGTATAATTCAAAGAAAGTTAAATCTACACAAAGTAATGAAAATGATGTAAACCCTGGAAATGTCATTCAGATAAATAACATTTTGATATGAACACAGCTACAAATAACATTTTCTTAAGTGAAAATACTACATGATAATTTCAACTACTAGTGGATTGTAAGCAATTCTTTTTCTTAAGAAAACAAGAACTTGTTTAGCCTGATTTCCTGGTAAGTACCATTTATATAAGAACCTGTTTAGACTAAACTGAAAAAATCTAGGTTCTTACAGACGGGGTTTTACTGTATTGTAATTCTATTACATTATTAGGAAGATGATGTCCAAATTCTTGAAAGATACCAAGCGATTTGTCAGCAAATACAAAGGTAAGTTTTACAAAATTTTAGTGCACAATACCAATATATTATACCAATGCCAATATTTGCGTGTATGTAATTCTGTACATAGATTTGAAACAAAAGAAGGTACATACTTAGGACATAACATGAAAAGTGTTTGTGCAATATAAATTGTTCAGCCCCATTAAATTGCATCTAATTTAACTAGCAAATAATATTCTCAACTGCAAAATATGCAACCTGATAGGAATACTATGTATTTGGATTAAAAGAAGGCAGCTGTATAATTTGTTCGTTTAATGTTCATGTGTTGGCATCTTATCATACATCTTTAATCTGTCATTCAAGTAAACTTGGTTCATGTAAAAATGCAGCTACTTTCATTTTATCTCAAATATTTATTTGCAACACAAAATTCAAAGAATCTGAAAGACATAAATAGTCAGTTTGTTTTTCAGTTGTTTAAATATTGTTCTGCTCTCTCTATATTATACTAAATTTTATTAGACTATAATACACTAAATTTTACTTCACAAAACAATACAATATAATACAATACTATACTATACTATACTATACTATATTATACTATACTATAAGGTACTGTACAGTAGAACAATTTACTGTATTATGTTGTGTCGCTTCACGCATGAAGAAGGAAATTAAACAGAAATATTAATGTAACATTTTGTGTTTTCAGATTGGAAACTACTGTCCAAGCTTTCAACATATCAGTTTCAGCAGAGGTAAACAATAACACTTAGCGTGCAAGCCAAGACCAATGCATTTTTTACAATCTTTGATAGAAACATTTTACCAAGAAAAATAATTTATTTCCTTCACAAAAGGTCAAGTAAAAAACAACATTTTTCATCCAAAAGTTAAAAAAACTTCTGCAAAATTAATGTACTTAAATCAGCTTCAACTAAATTATATGACTTTGCAACAACAGATAAAGCTGCTAATTGTTGCTGACAATAAAATTGAATGCCTACAATCGGAAATATAGGAAATAATGATAAAACATGCTGATGTTTATCATATTAGAATACAGAGTTAATTCTGACGTTTGAGTCTATATATATATAATAGTAAGACTGATTGTGATAATAATGATGATGATAATAAACTATATATACAGCTTTAGTGTAAATAATTTTGATTCTTTAGAATTTTGTGTCTCGTAAAGTTCTTCTTCTTTCGTTTTCCTTCTTCCTCTTCTTCTTCTTCTTCTTCTTCTTCTTCTTCTTCTTCTTCTTCTTCTTCTTATACTTATACTTCTTCTTCTTCTTCTTCTTCTTCTTCCTCTACCTCTTCTTCTTCTTCTTTAATTATCTTCTTCTCTTCTTCCTCATTCCATTATTTTTACTATTATAGCATATAAATGCTAATAAGCAGCTTCCGAAATTTTTCAGATAACATAATGCAGCGGTAAACAAATAAATTTTCTGCGAAAGAAAATGAGAGGATGAAGGTATTTAAATTAATAATACATAAATAAATATGTAAAAACAAACGGATGAAGAGATAACAAACTAAATGTATTCTTTTATTTGTTTTGAAAATCACAATGCTATTTTAGGAAGTTGTATGAGAAAACAAACTCAGAAATATTAATTTGGGCAAATCTGTTGTCATTGCAAACTATTCCTTGAATCAATGAAGGTCTACAAATTAAATACCCTTTCAGTTAACGCCTTGTACCTTATTAGTTTAATTTGCAGCTAAAAAACTGATTTTCACGAACATGAACTACAAAAAGTTTCCATCAGGAACAATAACTGATGTAACTTAAATTCTCACCAATACTAGTTTTAGCACATCGTTTAAGGAAGGAAAGAAAAGAAGGAAAGACAAAGAAAGAAAAATGGAGAAAATTTGTGAAAAAAAATCTAATCCCACAGCTTAACTCTACTTAGAGTGTAGTGTTACTACAAACTACTTCATAAAAACTTACCAAAAACATTGAAACCTTAACCGCTAATTATCTTTAACTCTAATCTTGCAACAATTTATCACTGCCATTTCAAAATCCATTTCTGCTGACTGTTATTTCAATTGCTTTTGCGATTACCATTTGCATTTAAAGATTGCCACTACAAATGACATTTCAATTCTACGACCATTTCCCATGGATATTAGAACAATCAATGCCATTTCCATTACAATTATCTCTCAGTTGCATTTATATCTACCATTTTCATTTTCACGTACTGTCAATAAAGCTTCAAGAAGGTTATGTCCCTTGTCAAACATTTATAGAATTTTTTTAGCTAGGGGCCCCACTGATACCAACAGTTACTAAAATTGCTGAAGGTGTTACCCTGACTGAAGTAGATAAAAATATTTGGTTCCAACAGCTTGTAAAAATTTGCTGAACATAATTAGTTATATAATTTTAATGCAAAGCTGAACAAATACAGATCTGTAAGGATTCATAGAAGTCAATCGGTACAATAACTATTAATTACCAAAAATAAACTTACATTATATGCAGAACAACATGGATTTCAGTCCAAAGTAATGGTAACTTTGAGTTTCCTAACATGTGATAAATCTTGTGAGTCTATAGCTCGGATACAAACACACATATATACATATATAAATTAGCAAAAAGCAATGTGACATAAATATTGCAAATCTAAATAAAAATTACTTTAGTCGGATGATACAGCAAAGACATAGTATTGTAACAAATTGTTACTTTTATCCAAGATTATCATGATTTTGCAAACATATATACATACATACAGGTACTTATATCTTTTAAGAATATTGTTTTGTAGCTGCAAAGGTAAAATTCGTATTAATTTATTCCAAGTAGTAAAATGGCTAAATAATAAATATGTTGAAAGGTAACTCTTATCTCCAGGCAGAACCTCAATCAACTAAGCCATAAAAACTTGTAAATACAGTAAATAGAGTAAGGTAAATTACGGAAACAATTGGTTGCAGAAAACACATTTATTTACAGAGATTGATGCTTAGCTTTGCAAACTAGTGTTCCAAAAAACAACATCAAAGCTTAACATGAATTGAACAACTTGATACATTTCCAGTATTCCATAAACTTAGAACAAAAACGCTTTAGTTTTGATGGACGAGAAAAAAAAAATGGAGCTCAAAGTTAATTTTAGTGTTGATAGAATATAGATAATCACACCTTGTTTGTCTTTTCACCAATTCCAGAAAAACGTTCCAGTGGAACATGATGATAGGTAAGTATAATTATTTGAGGGATTTGATTACAAAATAAAACCTACTAAATTTGGATTTAGATAAATGACATCTGCTACAAGTGCACCTTCGAACTGTATTAATCCTCTCTTTCAGGTGGTACTTTTGCACCCCTTCTCTCTAAAGAGGGGAGGGGAGTCTATATCAACACCCTCCTTAAATCAGCTAATTAATTATCGATTGACTTGAAACTTTGCATGTAAATGGCATAGTTAGTAATAACTAACAATCGATATTTCATTCAACTGTAAATGCTATAAAATTTGCATAATTATCAATTTATGTTTTTGGTACAAGGTAAGAGAAATGAAACCGCTCTCATGAACATGTCAAAATTCTAAACCACCCAAAACATTGCTTAAATTTAGGCATGGTATCAAAATTTTTGTTCAGGCCTATAATATGGGAATGTAATTGACATAATTCTTTTAAAGGTTATCGCGGAATTCAAGAATCCTTCATTTGAGCAAGAAATTAATTGACTTAAAGTTTTAAAATAGAACAACTTACCAAATCTACTTTATTTCCCAAATATTTTTGGAATATAGACAGTATTTTGATAAAAGTACAAATCAAAAAATCAAAATTAGGACAGAATGTATATTTTTGTTGCCACCCTGCCCTCTCAGTAGGGGGAAGGGGTTGTTGCAATATAGACCCCCAACTTTTTCCACCGTAAAATACTTTAGTTTTTAATAGATACATGGTGGGTAAACAAAATGAGAAAATGGCAATCGGTAAAATCCAAAAGGCGGATGGTAACACCCCACTACGTACCCTCCTGAGAGGGAGGGTTAACACAATAACAACTAAATCAGTTAGAATCTCTACAACAAATGGGGCATCCGATATCTAAGTGAGTGAAATTGTAGCTACAAAGCAATGGCACATGAAAAAAAATTTAGAACTCTAAAATATACCTCTATCTTTCTTTGAAAAGAATCATGAAGAGCTAAAAAGACCGATTTTAAATTTTGCTTTCCAAATGCATAATATGTATTGCTTACGGTATTTCCATATTTACCTATTTTCATGCATTTTGATATCAAGAATGGAAAAATTAATGTTATTAATGATAATCTTAATAAAAACAATAACAACAACAATAATAATAATAATAATAGTAATACTAATAGTAATAGTAATAGTAATAGTAATAATAATAACAACAATAACAATAACAATCATAATAATAATAATAGTAACCTATTCCTTACTGCATTTAAAATATTGATGTTATTAATTACTCCATTTAACCTCTGAGTCACCACTTTACGCTTTAGTCTGACAAAACGTTTCGAATAGTAACGTTCTGCGGAATGTTCATATTAAAGAACGTAAAAGTATGTTAGGAATAGAACTCTTGCGAAACAAATTTTGCAGCTGGCACATCCAATTTTACTTGAAGGAGTAAAACATTTTCATATCGAAAGGCTATTCACAGTTTCAAACTTACCTCTATGCTTCTTTGGAAGAATTATGAACGGTTGAAGAGATTTGATATTTCAGAACAACACAACAAGTGCATAAACTAACATGACACTTGCATTGCCAATGCCTTGCATCTGCGTTAAACCAAGACTTAACAATGACTAATGAGCAATATTTCGAGTGAAAGAGTAACACTCTTGCGAAACAAAGCGTTAAACAACACTGTTGAAATTCAATAATCAAATCAGAGGCAGGGACTTAATTTCTTTGATATATGGATACAGCTGCCAAAGGGGCAGAAATTAACTACTTACTTTTTCCTGTTGTTTTTATTGTTATTGTTATTGTAGGTGATAGCTTTCTTCCTCTGTAAATTATCATACCCAATACTTTTACAAATGTTCATTCAACTTATTGTATTATATTTGTAGTAGTTGGCAGATGTTGGTAGTTGTATCTGTAAATTTTATTGTGGCCCAAATTACCAGGAATGTTTTTTAATGTTTTAATAAAGTTATTGTTGTTATCATATCATATCATATCACATCACATCACACCACATCACATCACATCACATCACATCACATCATATCATATCATATCATATCATATCATATCATATCATATCATATCA
>JAOBYH010033340.1:0-12369 GCA_025403525.1 Umimayanthus kanabou | reverse complement strand
TTTGTAATTGCACTGTTTGGGATTTATAAAGATGCTCTCAACCAATCAGATTGCAGTAATTTTTCTATGCATATTATTAACTCTTGAACATTTACTTCGACAAGTTGCGCGCTCAAACTTTGAGAATCTGTTACTTACATTGGAAATGTATTATCCTACGAATCAGGCCTTTGGCTTTAGCTTTGGTCTAATCGAAGTGTTCTGTGGTAATTGTTGAAATAGAGAAAAACCTCAGCAGAATTACTTCCGTGTTATCCGTTGTTGTTTTTTACAGTTGTTCTGCCTCCATTTTTACCCAGTACTTTAACAAACTGTGAACTCAATCTTGGAGAATGTTTTAGTTACTTTGGAAATGTATTATCCTGCGAGTCAGACCTTTGGCGTTAGCTTTTGTTTTATCGATGTGCTTATTGTTGAAATAGAACTGACGTCCGCTCCAACTCCCTAGTTTGACCTCGTTTAGTTGGGCTCCTGGATGAAATATTTCCCTGTTATCAGTTGTTTTTATTTACATGATCTACCTCCAATTTTACCCAGCATGCACTTTAACAAACTGCGAACTCAATCTTGGAGAATGTTTTAGTTACTTTAGAAATATAGTCTCCCGTAAATCAGGCATTTTGCTTTAGTTTTGGTTTAATCGAAGTGTTATGTGCTTGAGAAATAAGAAAGAACTCCAGTTGAACTCTAACTCGCCACTTTCGACTTCGCTTAATTCAGTATTTCCACATTTAATATCATAGGACAGAAAATCGTGAGCTGAACTGAATGTAAGATTAGAACGGAAAACAAACAACTTATTCAGGAAGTTATGTATATCAGCAGCTGTATGCAGTACACAATGAGTACAGTAGTGAGAACCGCACAGCTCGTTGTTTCATAAAACTAAAATCTAAGAAAACTGTTATCTGATTCACGCGGTGTCTATAGTTGTCGGTGTCACAACAATAAATGGGGGCTGCCCAGGCCCGTTGCGAACACAAACAGGAACTCTAACTTTTTACATTGTTGACCTTGCTGAAGTTTTTGTCAATCCAGAGTTATAATTATACTTTTAAAAAGTTTCAAGAAGAACAAGTAAAGTTTGAAAAAGTTTTACTTCCGCGTAATGGGTTTCAATCCATGGCTGCCGCTGGATTACAAGAACTTGTTAGAAACTTTCTTTAGATGTTTCTTCGGGGTAAATAAATTCCTTTCAAGAAGTAAGTGTTTTTGTTCCATGGGGTAACAAGGTGAACCAACATTTGCTTCATCTGTACCCGGTGAGTATATGATATTGCGTTCAAAATCACTGTTTTGCGTCGACAAATTGTACTAAATTTGCTTATAAAATATTATTGGCATTTGGGTTCTATTTTGAAGAATAAACCGAAAACAGCAGCGAGCATAACAGTTCTGAGGAGAATCTTCGAGAATGCAGATCAGAATTCGATTTATAACTACGAGTTTTCAAACTACAACTTCCTCCTGAAGTGTTTTTGGGCAGTATATTATTTAACAAGTATGTTTCCTGATATGTTTATCTAATTGGTCTGCATGAAAAACAAACAGTAGAACAAAAAGGAAAGCAAAGTACCAGGACGGAAAGGGACCGCGGAGCTACTTTGAAAGTGGGGGGACTGACTAGTGACTCAAAGTGGGGAGGCTGAAAACACATTTTTCTCAGTAAATCTTTATAATTTTCAAAAAAGTGGCGGGGGGCTGAAGCCCCCCAGCCCCTCCCCCTCCGCGGCGGAGGAAGAGCTACTACCAACGAAGTGACTGGCTTTGTATTTGGCTATCCAGCTCATCCTCAAGCTACTCATGAACAGTGCTAAAACAGAACTTGTTTTGATAGGTACCAAACAGCAACTTGAAAAAGTTAGCCCATAAGAGACTGTGATATTATCCCCCAAGCGCCAGTTCGCAACCTAGGTGTATGGTTAGATTCAAATCCATCTATGGATGACCATAAAACAAAAACACGTTCTGCCGCATTTTATTACTTGTACAATACAAGAAGGATTGGAAAGTACCTTAGCAGGGAATGTAACGCGATTTTAGTTCATGCTTTAGTTTCTAGTCGTTTGGACTCCTGTAACAGTCTGCTTTACCGTCTACCGGCATGTCAGCTTCAGATGGCTTCGAATTCACAGGGTACAGAATACGGCTGCTCGTCTTGCAAATTCTGCCATATCACACCATTACTCAATACGCTTCATTGGCTGCCTATTAAACATCGCATTGATTTTAAAATACTAGTTTAATTTTTAAGACTATTCATGGACTTGCTCCATCATATGTTTCCAGTCTAGTAACTGTAAAAAGTAGTATAGTGGGAAATATAGTCTTTGGTCAAATAATGAAGGTACACTACTAAACATTACCACGTGCAAGTCTTTTAGAACGCTTAGTGATAAGTCGTTTTTAAATGGCAGCTCACAAGCTGCGGAACAGTCTTCAACTGGACATTCGAAACACATTTTCGAATAATATTTTTACGAGAACACTTAAGACGCATTTTTATAAGATCGCTTATATTTTGGATTCTTAAAGGATGAACTTGATTACAGAATTTTTATGTATTATATTTTATAAATAGGGCAAATTTTGATGTTGATCTAATTTTTAACTATGTCTAGGATTTTTATTGATATATCAGCATTGAACTTTATTTACGGTTGTATTCATCTAGGTAATTATATTTTTAGTGTTGTTATTGTCATTTTCTATGAGATTGTTATGCGCAGCTAAAAACAGGAATATTGAGATATTCGCAATATAAGCTAATAAATTATTATTATTATTATTATTATTATTATTATTATTATTATTATTATTATTATTATTATTATTGTCCAAAACCTCCTCATTACAAATTTTTTTATTTTATTACTCCAAAGTACCAATTTGTAATTGCCATTGCCAACGGGTCCAATGTTCGCCAAATACTGCTCGACCAAAACAGAATGACTAAGTTTCCCCTCACCTCGGAACGCTAGAAACTGCATGTTCTAAAGAAGCAGTTTTGAGTATTTTCCCAGGCGATTTTTTCCCGGATTCTTTCATTGTTTCTATAATTGCCTTTAGCGTGTACTAATCTAGCAATGGGGGTCAGCTGGGTGGAGATGATACAGTCTACGAAAACGCAAATAAATAATAGTTAACAGCCGAAATAACATAATATTAGTTGAAAAGCCAGAGCAAAACAGCATGGTAGATTTGGCAGTTACAACGTGGTTCGGTAAAATATTCGTAGAGTCTTAATCACCACGTTTTGAAACTTACCATTATACCAATTAACTGATAAAAGATTGTGGTAAAATTTATGTTGTTAGTATACGTTGACCTGTATAATTCTCTGGTGAATCCTCGCAATGATGGAAGTGTGCAAGGAAATCTAGATACGGTATACAGTAATTTCAATTATATAATTGAAATGACTGTATACCGTAGATTAACGTTTAAAAACGTTACAAATCCATGACAAAAAGGATAGAGTGTAAAAACTGCTATGAAAATGGCAAATTATATTGTTATCGCATTTTTACGTCATTTACTTGTATTTGCAAGCTCTTCTTGTCATTTCTAAAGTAACTCTCTGACAAAACGCAGTCTAGTCATAAAAAATATTATGAAATTTATCGATTTATACTTGGCATTTTTTACTCAAACTCGGTTTAGTCAAAACTTTTCTGTCGCATTCTTAAATGACAGCATTCATTTATTAAGAGTTTGTTGGGTTGGATGATTTTGCCAGGCAGTCTTTTCTATTTACTGCTAAACATAGTACATATTGTTCAATTTCGAGAAAGAATTAAAAACGATTTTGTTATAAATAAGTGCTGGAACAATTCCTTGTTTGTCAACCCGAACCAATATTTGACGTAATGAAATTAAGAACAAACCTTGAAATTTGGTAAATATTCATTTTTCAACAGTTCGTTGGTTAAATGATCAAAAAGGCGTCTAACTTTTAGAAAAGTAATTCATTAATTCTAACACCGCAAACTGTAAGAATGATAAAGCTACATTCCCTTTAATAGAGGATATACGACTGATTTGAATTGTTTGATTATAGGTCGGAGCCATGACCAGTCAAGCTACCCTACAGAAGACCTTCATTTCAACTAGTGAGTTGCAACGCACCATACAAAATGACACCAACATCGTATTGACTCGCATCGCTGCCATAACTGCTGGCCTTTATCAAGCACAAGCAGTCTTTGGAACAGTGAACTTGAAACTTCAGTTTCCCTGGCCACTCGATGCAAATGGGACGGTTAAATTAGCCGAGAACGTTAACCTCACCATACCAGACTTCGGGCTTTTCCTAAACAAGGTCCAGTCTCAGGTAGGAATAAATTCTACCCTTCCTTCTCTAAGTGCGATCGGGATTGGAAACTACGGATTATCTTTAAGCAACATCGAACTGAAGTTTGAAGACAAAACCTTGGTGGAGGTCAAAACCGTCGTTAGAATTCCGGGGTGGGACGCTTTGGATGCCTTCAAACTCAAAATTCTCCATCCGAAAGTACTCCTTATCCTTAAATTAAAGACCTTTAAATCCCTTCTCATAAAAGCTACGGGGAGTCTGGCGCTCGGACGTGAAATCCCAGTAGAAAAATATTTACCAGTAGAGTTCAAAATACCGATTCAAAGATCAGAGCCACTGACTTTGAAGGTCTTGAATTCCAGCAGAGTAATTCCATATGATTACTTGAATGGGTTCCTGACAGTCTCCAATGGTGTAAGAGTTCCTGGAATAGCATCACAAGCGTTGCAAAACATGCACATTCAAAAGTTGCAGTTATCGCTAAGCAATGGACTGTCAAAGATTTTACACTTAGAACTGATTGTTGTAGCTGCATCACCTTGGTTTATTGGAGGAGTGTTCTCTTTGGAGAATGTCAGACTTTCTGTTAATCAAACGGAGGTACTTTTTAATGTTACCGCAAAGGTGGGAAATGAAATTTTGACATTCGTTGTCCCGGACATATCAAGTCAGTCTGGATACACTTTAAAGCTTCACAACAAAACAACGCTACCGGATATGGAATCAACCATCAAAACTTTGCTGAATAAAACATTAGCAAGCAAAGCAGTTTCACTTCCAAATTTTGCTTTTGCAAAAATCTTCGGATTTGGTCTTAGTGGAAAACTGAAGAGGTTTGAATTTAAGTTTTCTGGTCAGCAAAGAAACCTGGTGGGTATATCGGTAGCAGTTGATATCGCAAATGGATGGGAGCTGTTTGACAACATTCCGGTTGTTGTTCACGTCAATAACATCAGTCTTTATCTCGCAGTGAAATCGTTGAACGGTGATCCGAAGGTAGCGTCGTACATTACAGGAACAATTAATATCGGAAACCCTGAACTTGTCGAGTTCCCATTCCGTATTGATATTCCAAACAGTAAACGAGCTTTGACAGTTAAGCTCCAGTCTGAAAAGCTGATTCGTGTTATTTTTGATAACATACTCAAAATTGGTGGGATGGCCAACCTACCCAAGTTGCTAATTGATCTGCTTGATAAACTTACTGTTACAGTAAGCAAACTAAACATTGTGTTCCCATCAAACTTAAGTAGTGTACCCCGAATCAGTGCTTTCACCTTGCATTCAAATGTCGACTGGAATTTGAAGCTTGTTCGTGTCGCAAACGTGTCATTATCCTACGAGAATAAGGAATACTTACTATCCGGGCAGTTGGAGTTTGCTGGTTTAAAAATGAACATGGGCTTCAATTGGCCTCCAAAACTAAGCTTGCCAGTTTTTTCCCTTCTCAGAGAGATTAAAATGAATAACCTTGTTGACTTTGTAGGTAAGATGACACAAAATTTCATGTCTGGAAAAGACTCAAAGCTCGATCTCAAAAGAGCAGGATTAGGTAACACTGCAAATTTCAAATTAAACAAGTTGCAAGTCACCCTCGCTGACGACCTTCGTAGTGTGGTAGAGGTTTATGCACAAGTAAGTCTTCCCAACTTTTCCTGGGATTTGCTTGACGATTTCTTTGCAGTGAAAAACGTGACAATCTGTGTTTATCTAAATGTTGACAAATCGGTTTTCGTGGAAGTCGCTGGAGTGGTTGATCTTGCTGGTGAAGTAAAAATCCCAATTGCAAGTACCAACATCAACTGCCCAAAATTTGACTATTACAATGACAAAGAGCAAAGACGTCGTTAAGGCACAGTTCGAGCAGATCAGCGGTCTCTTGCAGTCATCGGTAGGAATTACGTTCCCTGACATCTTAGGTTCATTTCTGCCAGAAATTCATCTTCGAAAACTTAAAGTAGAGTTTTCAAAAAAACTCACGGCGATGAAAATAACGGAACTTCAAGCGGAATGTCCTAAACAGTGGGACATCGGCGGCCTTGGTATTTTGTACGCCAAAAACGTGCGAGTTAACATGACTAACAGTTTTTATGACTTGTCTGGAACTATCATCATCGGTGGAATAATCATTCCTGTTCAGTTTACTCCAAATGGTTTCTCCACGCCACAGTTTCGCCTACCGAAACAAATATCCATTCCTGATCTGCCAGCATTCATAAAAGCCGTTTTTCAACAGGTTGTTGCACACGAGAAGGAAATACCAGATGGAACACTTGTAGGACTCGATACTACGCTGTCATTTGTTATTCAGAGAGCAAACGTGCGTTTTTCCAGAGACCTTAAGTCTTTAGTTTCACTTGATGTCCAGATATTGTTTCCTCGTGACTGGTCATTTTTTGCAAACGTTTTCACAATGAAAAATCCACTAATTAAGATAAAGATCACCGACTTCACTAATGTACAAGTGGATTACGAAATCTACATCAGCGGCACAATGGACTTCTCAAAAGGGATGAAAATAGTTTCATTTCCTTTGAAAGTTCAGATTCCAAGCCGGAGACTACTGCCAGTCAACCTTGCTTTAACATCTGCAGTAGAGGTTCAAATGTCTGACATTTTTGTAATACCACTGGTTGGAAAACTTATACCACAAGGAATCGTATCGTCCATGGCAGAAACAATCGGTCCAATTCACATCAACTCATTGTCGGTCGATTTCACATCGGGTTCTCCAACGAAGATAAAATCTCTCAATATGTCTACTACAGCTACAAAAAACTGGAAAATACTAGGATTACCTCTTGTATTTGGAAATATAACATTCAAGATTTGGTATCTTTCAAACAATTTTAAAGGTTTGTTGTCTGGAACGATAGCAGTTCAAAATCATCCGATTCCTTTCGAAATACCGTTTTTACCAGCTGTTGCTGCACGACGCCCTAGTGTTCCACCTACATCTATCCAATTTAACTTCCAAGGTGTTAAGGGTCTTCCTGAATTTCCAACCCGGATAAGCCTAAATGAAATTTCACGGCTCTTTGTTCCTGGTTTTGACCTTCCATCTCTACTTCCTGACCCTTTTGGCGCTTTCGGCATGCGTTTTCAAAGATTTGAACTTCGTCTGGCACCACCTTTGACCAGCTTCAAACTTGAAGGTTTTAATGTTACATTCTACCTGGATAAACCCGTTATTCTTGTTAAGGACTGGCTAGCTATTGAAAACATTACTGCAGACCTTGAAGCCAAAGTAAGAGGTAGTTTAAGAGTGACTGGATTAATATCATGTTTAGTTCGTCTAGGGACTTCCAACAATGGCTTTCGAATCTCTGCATCCCTGAAGACTAATACTCCACCTGATAAAAGATGGATCTTGAAACTTTCTCCAGGTTCTCGTAACTCAATTTCATTGTCCAAAGTTGTTTCACTCTTTTCGGGAGGGGTAAACGTCAAGTCGTTTTTTCCATCTGGAATTCTTGCAAAAGTGACGACCTTTACATTGGACAACTTACAAGTTGATTTTACTACTGAACCTCAAGCCCGCGTAAACCGGATCATTTGCTCACTTCAGACAAACCTCAGTGACGTGAAGCTCCCGTTAAAGATAACGATCGATAAAATTCAGCTTTATATGGATGTCCAGAACCCGTTTAAGGCAGTAGCTCGGAAAGTGGATGTCCGTTTAAAAGTCTGGATAAAAATAGGAAAGGCACTCGTACAATCAACTTTGTTCGTTGGCTCCACAACGTATCGCCTAGAGGCAATAAACCTTGGAACGCAGGCTCTTGATATGGTGGATTTGTCCAAGCTTGTTGGTGGTACCGAGCTGCTACAAGCACTGCCAGTGGGGTTTAGACAAGTCAAATCCGTTAGTGTTGAAAAGTTGAACATTACTTTTAGTAAGCCTGGTTCTGATATAAAAGAAATCTTAATTGTCTGCGGTCTTCAAGGACTTGATGTTGGGTTTAGTTTTCCACTTCCTTTGCCAGATCCAGAAAACATCTTTCGTGCAAGACTTAAAGTTTCTACATTTGAGCTTCGCAAGAAGAACAGTTGGTCGTTCTTAGCAAACACTGAAACATCTCTGAGCGGCTTACCGAAGCAGATAAACTCATTCTTTCAAAAACTTAGTGGTGCGTTAACTATTTCTCCCGATAAACCTGTAATTCTCTCACTGAAAAGAAAAATAGCCGATACAACATTTCCACTGGAACTTGGAGGACTGAGTTTGAAACTAACCGTCAAGTTTCAAAACCCTAAACTGATCTTTCGTGCCGCCGACAAACCTGAAATCACTACTGACGTAGATGTGTCTGGACTTGATGGGCTAAACCAGTTATTGCCCTTTAAGGTCTTTACTGATGAATTAAAAATGGCCGTATTGATCAAACAGGACGAAGAGACATCACTAATGATTCGTTTATTGACACTTCCTATTCGGGACAAAATTATACCTTGTGAGGAACTAGAAGAAGGTGGATTCAAATGCGACTTCACTTGGCTTTGTAACCCAGACTCCTATTTATCTTTTCACGCGCCTTCGTTCTCATACACAAAGGATGGTTTTCAAGCCAATATCGATGTTAAAGGATTAGACAAGCTCTGTATTCCCGTAACTCCCAGTTTTATATCTACGTTTGTAAAAAAAATCCCTCTTCTCGGCCAAATGTTTGCTACGAATATCCCTCTGTGGCCTCCTCCCGATATTATAAAATGGCTACGAAGACTTGGCATCAACACAAATAACATACCAAGTGGAATTGCACGCTTCGTTAATCCGAAGTTCCCGGATCGAATCGTCACGTCATTCAAAGTACCTCATAATGGACCCTTAGCGTTTTCACTGAAAGTTGCAAATGGTGAGTCACTTAATGTTATTAATATTGCAAGTATTCCACGTTTAAGTGGTGTGATCTTTCGTGAGTTTACCATAGGAACTGCATTCGGACTGCCGTTTGTTGATACCGATATAGAAGTGTATTTCTGGGACCTGGTGTTTCTTCTTCCATTGTCTCATCTTCCTAAAAACAATCCTCTCATTGTAAACGCCAGAGACATGGAAAGTCACATTGTTTGCACGGATTGTTTCTTCGTGATTCTTGGCGGTATTCCTGTTCCAATATTTGCAGCGCCATTTTACTTCCGCTACTCGTCGCTAATTGACGTACATGCTCACGGGACAGTTTATCACAAAAGACCCGGATTCAACGACTTCGGAATTATAGCATCCTTTTTTACTAGACTGATGAAATTCTTTACAGACAAAGATTATTTTCTATCGATGAAAGATTTTGGAGGTGTTAATGCAAGTAAAGAGTTTTTTGTTGTTAAACTCAATCATGAAGGGCGATATACCATGTTGCAACTACCCAAGTACCTTGGCAAAACGCAGTTAAAATTGGACGTACCGCCATTTGACGCTAAAATGTTTCTAATAGGCTTTATGAACTTTTTCAAAACACTTCAGCCAAAATGGCTGTTGCGAACTGTCCCTCTGCGATATCGTTTGTTTGATGCTAGTATCAATATAGGATCTTTCAATTTGTTGTCCGTTAAATTTGCCGCTTCCTCGCCAAAAGAGCTTAAAGAAAACAAAGATTTGTGGAGACACGTCGTAACAGAAAATGGTGACGGTGCATTGGTGATCGCGTCCGTTTATACCTTCCTGAGCTCACTTGAACTAAGATTGATGGCAGAAAATCTGTTTAAATCAGATTTAAATTTCACTGCGACAGCTGGTTTTACTGATGTTGTAAAGGTTACCTTTCAAGCAAGGGCGCTGGTAAATCTTCAAAAAATGTCCAATCCACTTCTGATAAGAGGTGCTTGTAAACTCCGTGTGTTTCGTCAGGAATTACTAACCGGAGAAGTAATCATCAGTGCCAAGGAAATAGCTGTTTCGGGAGAACTGAAATTTAACCTCTTGGGAATGCTCAAATTCAGAGGAAACGTTGCTTCTAAGTTCTTAAGAACAGGTGAATTTTACCTCTCAAGCAAAGTTGGCTTAGAGCTCGTCGGCGTGAAACTTCTTGATGCCCATCTAAGGATCAGAAATTCAGCCAATTTTACAGAAGTTAAAGCAATTGCCTCGTTCATGGGATCAGAAATTGGCATTCAACTTTTTCGCAATGGAATGTCCGTGAAAATGAGAGCTAATGTTGTAGCAAACCTTGATGTTAGTATAAATCTTGGCGAAATTAACGTATTTGGAGTCAACCTTGGAAGATTCCAGTTGGATGCTGGAGTGCGTGTGGAGATAGTTATTGCACTTCCAGGTAAAAGTTCTTTATCTGCATCATTTCATTTTCTTGGTGCAAAACTGGATATTCCCAGGTTAGAATTTGACACAAAAGATGCACGACCAGACAGAATCCCAGGACTTGTGTTGAAGTTAGTAAAAGAAAGAGCTGTTGACTTAATAAAGGAACTATTTAAACTTGACCCTGCAAAGTATTTTAAAGCTATAATGGATGGAGTTATCAAAATTGGCAAGGACGTTGTGAAGGTTGCAAAGGAATTTTTAAGTAAAGGACTTAAACTTGCGGGAAATATCGCAAATAAACTTGGAAAACTCTTGAATAAATTCGCAAATGCAGCCAAAGAATTGGCTAAGGCGGCCAAAAACGCAAAAAAATTGTTGTCAGAAACAGCAAAAGCAGCAAGACAAGCTGCTGAAGTTGGTGTCAGAGCGGCGAAGGCAACGGTTAAGATAGCTACGAAGACCCTGCAAGTCGCGGGTAAAGCGCTAGGTCATGCAACTGAAGCTCTGCGAGACACATTAAGGAATGTCAGAAACTTAAAGAACCAAGTAGAACAGGCTAAGAGACTAGTGAAGGCAGTTGGAAAACATCTGGCCAACGTAGCAAGGAGAGTTTTCAAGCTTGTGAAAAAAATTGCCCAAGAAATAATGAATGGAATTCGAAATGCAGCAGGAAAAGTTATTAAGACATTCACAGGATGGATCGGAAAGAGGGCGATTTACCGGAGAGATGCTTTGTCATCAGAGAAAGAGCACTATGAAAGACGAAAAAGAGAACTAGAAAGAGAACAAAGCAATGCCCGAACCAAAGTTCGGTTTAAAGAAAGGGAGTTAAGAAACCTTCAAGAACAGGAATCCATGAGAAGGTCTGTGAGAACCAAAGCAGCAACTGAATGGGGAGAAACTAAAAAGAAATTTGATGTAGCTATTGAAGATGAAATAAAATATACAGCTGCAGTTGAAGACATTCGTAACAGAGGAAAGTGTTTGACTGGAGAAAATAACTGTCATCCCAATGCCACCTGTTTGAGAAGCGGTGCAGATGGACAGTCTTTCACCTGTTACTGTAGACAAGGGTGGGAAGGCAACGGCGTGATATGTAACATGCCAATTAAACAAGTGTCTATTATTGCCGACAGCCCGAAAGTTGTCGGTGAGCCTGTGGACTTTGCAGTCTTTACACTGTCAGGTACTAATGTTGAATATAAGTTTTCTTTTCAGAATTCATATTCCACATCGCCGTATCAAGTCCACACGTTCCACACCCCTGGAGTATACAAGGTTTGGGCTCTTGCCCGAAACCCCGTCAGCAACGGTTTCGACAGTGAACAAGTGATTGTTGAAACCCCAGTGTCACAACTCAACGTTACGATCACGGGTGATAACAGAGCATGTCGTCCAGTTATTTTCATCCCATCGGCGGCTGGGACAAATGTGTCCTTTGACGTTACGTTCGGTGATGACTCGTCAGCGGTGGACCTGACAGACTCAGTAACACACTACTACAACCAGTCTGGAACATACACAGTCACTGTCACTGCAAAAAATCTTGTCAGCTCTATTAATTCGAGTTATTCGATAACAATTAAGGAAACTTCGTGTGATAAAGTGTACTGTGATATTTCACGAATTGAAAAGAGCCTCCATAAAAAAGCAGATTGGCCTGAGATTGCAAGTAGAGCATTGGCACTGAGCCAGTCCTCTGATGATCTTATGAAAGATGTTCCAGAGATGTGGAAGTATATATCAATCATCTACCCACTGCCTTTGAACGAGACAAACGTACCCTATGATGAAG
>JAOBYH010033339.1:0-20134 GCA_025403525.1 Umimayanthus kanabou | reverse complement strand
CCCAACTTCGCAGGGGAATGCGACAAAGACGCCCCCCAATCAGATTTGGAGACTGGGAAGGCGGCAGTGACATTGATGACAATGTTTAATGTTTTTGTTTTTGTTTATTGGATTTCCTCTATACCCCAAGGAGGGAGGAGTGTAAGGTGGAATCCGGGCCCTCGTCCTCCGTGAGGGGGGGGACCTGGGACCGAACTACTCCTCGAGCTCGAGTTGTGTTCTGAGTTGTGAAGGATCGCTCGTTGTGAGTTACCGAGCAGAAATGCGGGTTTACAATGCTATAAATAAAATTATTGCTGTTAAAACTGTTGCACCACAAAATAAAGGTTGTTGAAATTATGGCACTAAGAAAATGTCCACGTAACAATATTAATGAGAATAGGTCAAATCGCATTAATTTCATGACAATGCTATTGGCAACAATATAATTATGGTCTTAAGATAGTTTTATTTACACTCAGAAACTCTTCTTCAGTAGTAACAAACGAGCTCATTTTTAGCATATTTATCATATCATAAAAATGTATTGTAAAAATGTATAGTTGACTATACATGAGACAGTACATAGGTACAGTGTATGATGGAATAACAGAATACTTTGAAAACAATTATCAACGATAAAACAAATAAAATAGCTCAAGTAAAACTTATGCGACTTCTAAAAACATGTTTTCAATCAGGTTCATCAACTTACCTTCACTATTTCATATTTCTTGACATTTACCACACCCATACATATAGCAATATTGTCTGTTACCGTGTCTCCATTTTGTATATGTGCTTGTTGCATATGTTCTGAACTCTTATATGTAGTGCCATTGAAATCAAGTTTCAAACTGGTATGCTAGAATTGGTATTTTGATTTTTGTAAAATCTTTGATGGCCATTCAATCTTTCACAAAATTTTAATGTTCTTAAAATGCAAAAGTACATGAACTTTTTTGTCTTAAACGTGATTATGTTATAATCATGTTCTAAGATAGACCGATACTATTAAAAACCTACATTATCTAGTTACAAAATATCACTAGGCTGTAAAGATCTCTAGAATACTTGAAAAAAAGCAGCTGCAAAAAATCTGTAAAGCAGAATGAGAACAAACTGACTGTCATTACGTTTAAGCATTTTCTTCATTAAGGGTGTGTGTTGGCTGAGTGACAGTGTTCATTAAGGTCGGATGTTGGCTTGTACATGACCAACAGACAACCAGCAGTAGGTCAGCATAGTGTACCGCTGTAGAGTGGAGGTCTTGACATTTACCACACCCATACATATAGCAATATTGTCTGTTACCTTGTCTCCCTTTTGTCCATCAGCTCCGGCTTCACCAGTTGCACCTGCAGCACCCTACAGAGACAAACAGCAACTGTCTTGAAATCTTGAAATGTCTTACTTACTTCAGGATTACTACATGCAAAACTGCATTAGGTGTAGGCTAAGCTAGGATCTTCATTCAGATATAGAGAAAAGGCAATAAATAGCAATTTTGGAGCTGTTTAGAAAAAGCTTTTTATAAAGACATTTGGAGCTAAGACTAGAATCTAAACAACTTTGAGGCTATTTCAATATATCAGTTTATGACTGACTCTTAATGAGGTGCTTTAATTCAGTGTTAGCAGTATGTTAATAGTTTCCACCTTAATTACACTTCCCATGAATCTACTTTCACTCCCGACAATACACTGTACGCCAACACAAAAAAAGAGGTTACCAATACAGGTACAAGAAAGACCTCAAAATCAGTGATTTATCAACAAAAAAATAAGTTTGAAGAAGTATAGCGAGATAATAAGTTAAAGAGATATTTAAACAATGTCTTGAGACATTTATTACCTTTGGACAATTTCCACAAATATACTTAAATTTTTTGGGGGATATTATGAGTGGTTTGTTATTGACACCATCACGTACATAGCATATTATTGATATTAAACAATAAATCGTCAACATAACAGTGATGAATGGGCATCAAAAAAACTATTTATTGAAAACTGCATAAAAACACTGTCTGGTTACTGTACCTCAGCTCCTGGTTGTCCATTTAAACCAGAGGGACCCCGATGACCTGGAGCGCCCTGCAAAATGAAAATTGGCCAAGTATAACTTGAATGGAGGCTGTCTGAGGGCATCTTAAGCAAGTTCAGCAAAATTTTTATTAAGTTAACCAATAATTTCTTAATCCTTAATTTTGTTGGTGACTAGGAGGATTGGCAGGATATTTGAAAAATGAAAAAAGGTTTTAGAATGCAATAACTTGCATAATGTAAAATTTAAAAAAAACTAAACATTCCTTGAAAATCATCCCCCAACATCTTTTCTTCCTCTTGATAATTTCCGAGAATCATCATAACATTTGTGAATATCTAACAACTATGTACAGTACAGCACTAGGTCCCTATAATTTCAAATAATCATTAGTTGAATTAATACTGATAACTCGTAAATTAGGACATAATTACTAGGAAACTTCATCAAAACAATATGTATGTTTTGACTAAGTAGTGGCTATTGGGAGGGTCAGATGGCATAATATTTCTCTTGAGATCAAGATGTATGAGCCAAGTACTTTATCTGGGAATAAGTATTCTATCATGTAATCTTTGTGCGGAATGAAAAAAAATGGAAAGTGCACCAAACGTTTTGGAACAATTTTTTTAAAACAGTCATGTAGAACGTTTATGAAATATTTCAAAGTTTATTAGGAAAACTAAAGAAAGTACTCTAAATATTTTGCAGCATAATTTATTTGAAGGATCACGCAAAAATTTTCGGAATATCTTTTAAAAACCTCAGAAATTTTCAAAAAAGTGCTCAAATGGTTTTGCAACTAATTTTTATAATTTACAATATGCATTTTTTTGGAAATCTTCAGAAGTTTAAGAAAGTTTAAAATTTTCAGAAACTTTTGAAAGTGATAACAATTATTGAAACAAATATTTACAATTTTGCAAAATTCTTGGAATTGTTTGCAATGTTTTCAGATACATGTAAAAGAAAAACCTAGGAATACTTCCCAGGGCTAAAAATATCTTGATACATTGAAGCCTTCAACCGAGAAAAGAAGCAGGGTCATATGGCTTAACACAACCCACCAAAATATCACGATTTCCTTGGTCACATAATACTTGGCAACTAAATGAAAAAACAATGTTCTCAGTGCCACCTGCAAATTGTCTTGTGTAAGATTCAGTGTAGGATTGGGAATTATTGGTTGTCAAGTACATGTACAAGTACAAGTACCAGTAACATAACATCCTTACCCTGAGCCCCTGTGAACCAGCTGGCCCAGGTAAACCTGGCTTGCCCCGTCTCCCGGGTCTTCCTTCAGAACCAGGGCCTCCTTGCTTTCCAGTGGGTCCTCGCTCTCCCTGTTACAAAAACATTCATTCATTCATTCTTTATTTTGCCAATGGAGTAGAGTTTACATGAAAGAGATAACAAACAAACGGAAGGTGGCAAGGGTACCCAAGAGAAACCAAAGACTTATTAGATATGTGTAACCTTAGGTATGTGACATACTAATTTAAGTATATTACTGGATCAAATAATAGACTATATTTATAAAAATAAATTAAGAACTTAGCATTTAAAATTTTGCAAATACAAACACAAACAAACTAGAAGTAGTAAAAAAATGCAGATGCATAAGCAAACAAATTTATTTGAAAAAAGACGGGGATAAGTGTTTCTGTGTTGATTACTGAAATCTCAACTCAGTTTCAGTCAAAGACTCACACCCACTTCCCCAGATTTCTGAAACTTCTGATGCACTCAAAGGCATTCTGTACTTTTAAACCCCAGATTTTTGCTCAGATTATCGGATATGGTCTCACTGATTTAGCACAAAACATAGTTCTAAATATCGATTATGGTGACTGTCTCACCCAGACTCGGACTGCAGATTTTTTCTTTTTTTCCCCAAAATTCGATTTTGAATCTTTGGAAGTATGTAATCCACCAAAAGAACACACTGTCATGTTTTGTGTCCAAAATGTTGATAGTGTCACCATTAAAAAACAAAAACTTATCAATAAAAACCACATGGCCTTGACTTAAAAATTGCATGAATAGTTGGTGCTTTTCAATTGGCTGACATTTCTAGAATAATAACAGTAGAATAGAACATATAAAATAACCTTAGTTTTGGTATCATTGCAGGGTTAAGGTCTTAGCCCATCTTAGGGGTCAAAAGTGACACTTAAAAATTTGAATAAATATCGAATCTTTATTCTTTTCGCATAAGTTTTGCCCAAACAAAAACTGCTTTTGGTAATGAGAAAGTGCCAAAAATTTCTATTGAAGTTGGTCGTCAAGTCAACCTTGTCGGCCGCCATATTGAAGAACCAGCTGTTTTTTGTGTCAGCGGTTGTCCATATTTCCTGAATAGGAAGTGCAGAGCGTCACTGCGCATGTAAACCGCTTTCCCAAAACACGACTGCTCATATTACAACGGTTGCTATGAATGATGTCATTTGTTTGGGATGCCGAAGTAGTTGAGCATGCTTTGCTTTTAGTTCGTACTTCAGTCGACTGTTAATGGCGAATTCTAATCAATACAAGTCTTTCCAAGTAGAATTAAAGATGGCGAACTCGAAATGCACATATCGTGGCAAAAATCGAGCATTTATTTCGTTTTTTGACGCAGTTTTTCATTGTCTGATACTGGTACAACATCGAATAAGAAAAAAAGGAAACTTACTTAGATGTAAAGAAACTTAATGAAAGTTTCCACAAATGAAGAACATATAATCAAGTAAATTTTAGCTGGAGCCCGGGTTAAACAAACTACTTCAAGGAAAGATTCAAGTCAGTAAAGATATGGTTTGTTTTTTAAACAATATCACTCCATTCCTTGCAAACAAAAAGTGCTTTAGATCCGGGCTCCGGTGTATTTTTGAGTCACATTGTGTAAATGAATTTTTCAATACAATTGTTTACTTCAAGAGTAATACAGCGGAGGAAATCGAAATAAACTGTATTTCATGACCTTGCAGTGTGATTGTAATTTGACACAAGGGGTATAGATTTTCACACCAACATCAATATTTTATGAAACCTTATTCATAGTAATTTTACCATGAAAAATTTCAATTGAATCACTTTAATGTAATTCAAGTAATTTGTCTTTGTTTTTTGACCACTTTTCCCCCCTTCTGACTGGGCTAATACCTTAAAATAGGGGCCGGCCATAGGCTACAGCCGGCAATATCATGACCATTACAGGCTGTTTTTGTTCAATATTTTCAGTCAATTTCTACAAAATAACCAGTAGGTATCTTGGTTTTTGAAAACTGCTGGCAAATTTGAGCAAGTTTGGAAAAAGTTATTTTGAACCCTGCATTGTCAACTCTTCTTTTTCAAGTACAATTTCAAATCAGTGTATTGGAATGTTCAGTTTATCATAACTTTTTTTAAATCTTTCAAGTTTTTTTTCTACTTTTAAGCTCTGTTTATCTTTCCCTTTTGACTTTTAATATTCTGTATTGTACAGGGCCGACATGAAAACTATATCCGCGTGACTGGGGCTTCCTCTCAAAATGTCATATTTGTCATATTATTATAATGGAACAACAAGGGGAAGACTAAAACAAAGTTCAGGCTGAACGGCTGCATGCTTGTTCTAGAGAACGGGGCATTCGACATGCGCAAACTTGACCTGAATCTTACCCTGTCTCCTTGGCTTCCCTGTGCTCCATCCCGTCCTCGTTTACCAATCTCTCCCTAAACATGACAGATAAAAAGGAAGGATGTTTTTACTTCATTTTATCGGATTAAAAAAAAAGAAACTGTTTTGCATTCCTGAAGATGTTACAAGCAGGCATCACAGCATCGGAAAACAAATGGTTCGCAATAATCTTGCAGTAAAATGACCTACAAACTTAAAGGAGTTCTCTCCTGCCCAAAAGAGTAGTAAGAATGAGTTGGAACAGTCCTTCAACGTACGACAGTAGAAGCATGATGATCTTCCCAGCACAATGCCGGATGCCTTCAACATTATCTCTGAGCTTGGCTGTTAACAACAGCAATACAATTACGAGTCTATTTTTTTATTGTTTTTGATAATGATAGCTATAAAAAAGGCTTCACTTTCATTGCAAAAGTACCATTAAACTAAAGTACTAAACAATGAAAATCCTTGGCTTCATCCGATTCAAAATCATCTTACTGAACATAAAAAGACGCCACTTTAAAGATCAATCATGTTCAAAAACTGCCAAAACATACAGTAAAACAAGCACCACCTCGGCTGATATTTACATGTACCATTTACTACATGTACAGGTATCAGAAAATCCTAATGAAAAAGATATCATCTCTTACAGAATCCAGAGATCGATAAACTCAGTTTAGCCGTGATATTTCAGAAACATATTAGGTAGGCAAAAAACATACCCTTTTCCCTGGTGATCCTGGGCTGCCACTTAAACCTGCATCTCCCTATAATCAATCATCACAATGAAAAAAGAATTAAAAACGAAACCTTTCACTTAACACCTTGTTAGGACAGGCACCTCACCAAAACAGAAAGCTAGAATTGATCCCTGCCAAAATTCAGTCTATTTACTGTATCATGACTTTTTATAAGCTAAATGTGAACACCCCACTAAGATAGTCTACTTATACTGGCAGTATCTTTGGTTAACAGTTGATAAGTTACATGTACTGTAGAAGCCGACCCAGCTAAGATAAACAGTGGGTATTTTTTTTAGCAGTTAACGGATAGTGAAATTCACAAATGTAAAATTAATTAATATCAATTGTTTGATAAAAAGTAATGGTTTGTTAAAAAGCGAGACAGCATCAATCACTGTGGCAGTGATGTTTTCCCCGATGGAACAGCAATTGCAGTCAACACTGCTACAAGAACGATATTTCTATTAATCTTCGTTTACATGATTGTATCTTTATCACTTTCACAGCATTGTCGCTGTCATTGCTGTGACATTACTGATTGTTGTCACAGTGCTGACACTGCCATCACTGTCGCATTACTGTCACTGCCACTGGTGCAGCTGGCAAACTGCTATCACTTTGTATCGGGTGATTTCACCATCACTAATATTATCCTTATTCTTACTTTTCCGAAAATTCTTGAGTAAAAACATTTTATGTGCTTGTGGGGCATTTCCTAATTCTTCACTTCTTATGATTACAGTAGATACCTTCTCTGCAATACTGTACATCTCTTCCCTATATTCTTGTGACTTCACCATTTTGGGTTAACTACTCTATAATTTGCATAATCTTTCATTATGATAGACAATACACTAGCACAGACAGTTGAACCAATTCCAAAAGTGTCAGTCTTTACCTACCAGCATTTTAACTTTAAACCTACCTGGGGACCAGGGGGTCCAGGACGTCCTTGGGGACCTGGAGGTCCCACTGGACCCTAAATGCAACAGCACGTTGAGTTAGTAACCAGCAAAAACCAAAACAAAGATCTGGCATTACCACTACTAAATCTTATTTTTGTCTTTCAAATAATTTTTATGACGTTTAACCTTTTTAAATGCTGTACATGTAGGCTTTACTTTTTTAATCATAAATATTACATATACCTGTAAGAAGTTTGAAATCCATTTTGTCTGTTTTGTATACATGTACCTGTAACCATATTTTAAAGGATATTGCTGAAAACCACTGTATGTATGTGCCTCCTTATAAAATGGAGTAAGTTATAAACAAAAATATGTACTCTTGTTGCAGCTTTTTTCATCCTCTCACAAGCAAGAGGGAAGGGATGGAGCAATTCTTCTATCTCCCCGGCCTTTTTTTGTAATAATTATAATAGTAATTAATGCTTGAACTGCTGACTCCTAACTACACAACATGTCATGATGACATCATAGAAATACCTCATGACGTGCTTTAAAATTCACATCCAAACAGTGTGGCAATACAGAGACAAGTCATGTCAATCACAACATTAATATATGTGACTTATAGCATTGTCTTGGGAAAGCCAAGAAAGCTTGTATCTAATCTATATTTCAACTGCAAAGTGAAACTTCAGTAAATACTCAACACTAGCAACAGTTAAAACATACTAAGTTGTAAGACCTGTGGTCCGTAACAGCAAAATCAGGACTCCACTCCCCTCCCCCCATCTTAGACCAATAAAATAATGTAATTATTGTAAAAACTGAAAAAATAATTCAGTATTTTAATAAACAAGTTACAGGTACAATTACTTCGTTAAAAATCATTTCAAAAATATAGTAAAACATTCACGTTTGTTAACATTTTTTATACTGAAACATTGAAAAGCTAAGAAAAGAACTGGCAGAGAAAAATCAAATTATTTCACCCCCCCTATCTTAGACCAATAAAATAATTAGTTAGAAGTACAACTGTACAATTACTTCATTAAAAATCATTTCAGAATTATAGTAAAACATTCACGTTGATTTAGAAAGTCAAACTTTTATATTAAAACATTGAAAAGCTTAGAAAAGAACTGACAGAGGAAAATCAAATTGTTTTATCATAATAACATACCGCTGCTCCTTTACCACCTTTAGCGCCATCCTCTCCTTGCTCTCCCTGTGGGTAGTGGGCAAACACCATTTAGAACGAAACTAAGGACTAACAAGTCTGCTATAGTGGCAATCAGTGTTCATGATAAAGGAGATAAAATTGATGAAGCTGATCCAGAACTAGAAATATAGAAGTACACATGTACTTGAAAGTTAAAAACTGTAAAAAAAATGTATTAGTTGTATATCAATTGTGTTATTCATTTATTTCCTGATGAAGGCACACAGATCGGTGCAAAAAATTTGAGAGCTTAACAGTAAGGACCTAGCTCTATTGTCTCTTATTGTGATCATTCTACAAAGCTGCTCTTTTGTATTTATTTGGTTGTGTATTGTTTTAAGGTGTTGGTTATTATTGTCATTATTGTTCGATGAGCAAATCAGAGAGCTCCTTCTAGCAGCGACTGGTCGACTTGAGCTTAAAGTATCTTCTTCTTTAGCAACACATCATCAGTATAGTGCTAATCAACAAGTTATAAATTATTTTGGTGTTTATGTTACACAACCACTTTTATCTAAACATTTCCAGGTTATACAGGAGATCCCCTCCTAGGTTGTTTCAACCAAACCAAGCCCTAACCAAAACCCTTTCTAAAAATGCTAAGCAGGTAAAAACTAGTATATAATTATGCATAAAACTCATTGACAATAACAAAGTAATAATAATAAAGTTTGAAAAAATAAACTTGAGAAAATTTAAATTCAAGGATAAAATACAGTGTAACCCCGCCTTACAGCCACTTCAATAATACGGCCACCTCGTTATTACGGCCAATATTTTTTTCCCCGGCAAAACGACCATACCCCAGGGGCACCACTCAGAAATATTAATGACAGGGGGGGGGGTCCGACAGAGGTTCATATTTTATACCCAAAAAATCCCTAGTTTTATAGCATACCCAAAAAATCCCACACAAGCAGTAAATTGCGCTTATGTTATTGTTGATTTGAGCTGATGAAAGACACAATACCCAAAAAAATCCCTTTGTTTTTTCGCGACCCAAAAAAATCCCTGTGTCTTTCACAGACCCAAAAAAATCTCTTTTGGCCAAAGTTTCAAAAAAATCCAAAAAATCCTTCAGAACCCCCCCCCCCCGTCATTAAAATATGTGAGTGGGGCCCCTGGGGACCATACATTTTCTCATAAGAAAACCCTGTTAATGCTGCCACCTCATTAATACAGCCAATGGCCACATTTTGAAAATTCCAACCTGTATAATCCTTTAAAATTTAACCCCATTTATACGGCCAATCATGCAAAAATTACAAAAATGAAAACGGTTGTGGCAGTCAGTTTCATTTACCTGTGTTACTTAGTTATCAAACTCGGCTGTTAAATAACTTAAGAAAGTAAACAATACATCTCCCAGTCTGCCTAAAAAACACACCTTGAAAGTGAACAATTGTTCAGGAGTTGCGATTGTGATACATTATTTTTTTATGTCATTCCTTAAATCATGAAATTTGAGCCTACCCCATTAATACGGCCACCCCATTAATACAGCCAAATTTCTCTGGCCCGTTTGTGACCGTATTAACGGGGTTCCACTGTAATAATAGAAGTCGTAAATGAAAAAAAACATTTTCCCCCAATACAGGTAAATTCGGGGCAGGATTGTTTGAAGAAACCAAAAAATTGGGCCTAAGTTAAATATAAGAATATAAATTTTGAAGTTTGACAATGTAGTAGGGCAGCACAGAATGATGAGTTTAAATCGCCTTTATCATGAACCATGAATTCACTTACATCAATTCCATTAGCTCCCTTGCCACCATCTGCCCCAGGATTACCTTGCTTACCCTAGAAAACAAATTGGATGTGTTGGTAAAAGTGTGCCCTGCTGTTACAGATACAAGTTGAAGAAACATACACGATGTTTCAATAAAACTGTATTTCATTAAATTTTTTACTTTATTATGTCAACCAACTTTTACTCCATGTCTGTCTACGTATATACTTGCTACATTATACCAGGTGATCAGAGGCTTGTCATATGTGCTAGGTTAACCAATGAACACTTGCTGTGTGTGCGATGTTAGCTCAGTTGATAAGATCTCAGACTGCTAACTTGAAGGTCCCAGGTTCGATTCCCGGCTTGGCCATGGGGTTGAATATTTAAGTGATCTTCTTTCGCCGCACCATCCTTGGGCAGGGACGTAAAGCTGTTGGTCCCCCAGGTGGATAAAGAGCCACTCTGTGGAAATGCCGTCTGGGTAATGCTATTATTATTATTATTATCATTATTATTATTATGTTAGCCAATCAGCACAGGATGGAGTTAGCCAATTAACACATGGCTGCAAAGCCAGCCAATCAACACACACTGTGGAGTTTGCCAATCAACACACACTGTGGAGTTAGCCAATCAACACACGCTGTAAAGTTAGCCAATCAACACACACTGTGGAGTTAGCCAATCAACACACACTGTAAAGTTAGCCAATCAACACACACTGTGGAGTTAGACAATCAACACATGCTGTAAAGTTAGTCAATCAACACACACTGTGGAGTTAGCCAATCAACACATGCTGTAAAGTTAGCCAATCAACACACACTGCGGAGTTAGCCAATTAACACATGGCTGCAAAGCTAGCCAATCAACACACACTGTGGAGTTAGCCACTCAAAACACGCTGTAAAGTTTGCCAATCAACACACACTGTGGAGTTAGCCAATCAAAACATGCTGTAAAGTTAGCCAATCAACACACTTTGTGGAGTTAGACAATCAAAACAGACAGCAGAGTTTGCCAATCAACACATGGCTGCAAAACTAGCCAATCAACACCCACTGTGGAGTTAGTTACTCAACACATGCTGTAAAGTTAGCCAATCAACACATGCTATGAAGTTAGCCAATCAACACACATGGGAGTACTATTTTCTTCACTGGCTTCTTGGGCAAGTATGTACACTTTACTAGCCCCGCTAATACTATTATTGTTATTAATTATTAATATTATTATTATTATTATTATTATTATTATTATTATTATTATTATTACTTTTAGTTTAAAGTTTAGTTTGATTTTCCCAAGCCAGATACATATGTTCAAAAAAACAATTTTAAGTCATTCTGTAATGAAGTGCAAATTAATCCTATTGGACTAAATTGCTGAATTACTTTCTTTTCTTCAAGTTAGTACATGTACCTGTATAACGACACTTAGATGTATATGCCTGTGCAGCTGTAATGTACATGTAAACTTGCACAATTTCAAAGTAATGGCCAATAAGGCCAGCAGTTTGTGGAATTATTTTAAGTTAAGGGTCTGAAGTCATATTAATGGCCACTAACAGTGTTAGTTTCATCATTGTTTAACAATGTGTTTGTAAATTAATGATACCAATACTATACACAAGCAGATTGGTTACCTTGTGTTCATCAATATTAGATTGAAAAAACACTGACTTGACTAATCAGTACTCATTGTACTCATTGATTGACTGAGTTGGAGCTGTTTCATTTCTGTAAAAAATGGCTGGAAGTGTGGAAATCTTTTAGAAAAAATGTACAGACATTTGGGAGCACTTTGGAAGATAAAAACACACTCTTGAAGGAACTGGGAAAGCACTCCTGTCATGTTCACATCATGCTTCTCTTACACTCCTTTGGTGTGATTTCTGTGTGCTTGCATGTGTAAGCTCTCAATAATGGAAAGAGACACAGTCAAGCATTTGATACTATTTCTCAAGTTTAAATTGCATGTTGTTGTACATGTCCAAACACAAGAACCATGTCTTATAGTTCTGTCTTTCAAGACCTGCTCACCTGCGGTCCACGAGGTCCCTCAGGACCCTGGTCACCGCGTTCTCCAGAAACACCTGGTTGACCGTCTTGCCCAGTCACACCAGCCTGACCTGGTTGACCCTACAAACAAGTAAAGCACAAGTTATAGTATTATACAAGTAAAAGAGAAAAATACTCATGCATGGAAGACATACACAAAAAAAGAGGGAAAACGATTTGATAATAGTGCACAACATGCTACTTTAGTCATTTTACCTCTATTAATATGTTTTGATGCATCTTAACCCTTTCGAAACTTCCAAATTATAAAGATATGAGAATAAATTACGTTTTGCAGCACAGGTAGTAAAACCTTTAATTTTGGTTAAATGTTTACAGCAAAATGTACTATGTATTTTTTACCTGACAGCTTAAACAACTTATTAATTACTTTAACCCTCAGACAACCAAGCTATTTATCGTAACAAATTAAGCAAAGGGGGGAGGTCATTTGGATCACCCACATGATATCCCAAACAGTTGAACATATAAAAGATCAAGCTTTGGCATGTGAGCACCTTTTGGTTAGCTAATTACTTTTCATAACAACAATCAAGTTTTAATTAAGAACTGTTGCTATGGCAACAGCCGTTTCACAACATGTCTGCCATCTTGGCAGCCATCTTTGATTTTTCAAAAAAAATTATTTTCAGCAAAACTTCAGCAAAATTTCTTTAAATTAGTAGAAAACATGTGTTTACAGCCTCAAATGGGAATATAATTAACAATAGAAAGGAAAAGAAGAAATTAGAACAAATTTTGTCAAAAAGTTACAGTTTTCTTAATCAAACTTTAATTTGCATAATTAATTTTGCATAAATTATAAGTGATGGTATCATCCAATTAACGTCAAAAGATGCATTCATAATTGGAGTACAGGTATTGAAAGTTTCATTTTAAATGCTTCAAAGCTTCATTTTTAGGTCATAAAACCTTAGGGGGTCCATTTGACCTCTCCCCCCCCCCCCCACTTGGACGTTCAAGGGTTAATCCACCTCAACTAATACATTTCAATGCATCTTAGGTTTGTATTTCAGCAGCCATACTAATACCTTAGAAGCTTTACTCAACTTTTTCCATTTTGTCTTTCATTTCCCATCTTTTAACTGTCTTTTTGGATAATAAATCCCATCTTTGCCCGTCTTTTGTTATAAAAATGTTGCCGCATTTTGCTTTCTTTGCTCCAAATACAAGTTAACCAAAATCACATGGAGGTTGGGTCACAGTTCCTACAAATTCTAAATTCTAAACTACCACTTTGGTAAAACTATTCATTTAGCAAAATTTAGATATCCTTAGAAAATTAACATTGACATAATCGATGCAAAACCTTAACTTGCACTACAAGAACTGTAAGTACTTGAGTGAATGAATGAATGAATGAATGAATAACTTTATTAGAGTCTCAAGTGACTCCCTTAAAACAAAATATCAAACTAAAATACTGATTCGGAGAATATTTGTTTCAGTCAAATACTGTTCAAACTTCTAATATAAATCCACATCATTTTACAGCATTGTATTTCTCTGTCAAGGAAAAATTAACTAGGAATCGCTTTGTGAAAAACTCAAGCAAGAGTCAAATAGAAACAAACACCCAGGCCCTCCCCAGGAAAACCCCAGTGCAGTTCTCAGCAGATTATGACCACTATTGGGTTCCAGATGGGCAGAAAAATAATGCCTAGATTTAGTCTTACTCTTTGCTTTGATGAGATATGTACAAACCTACTACAACAATCAGCTCTGTACAAGTTCAGGGCTCGACAATAAAGCTGGCCCGATTGCCCAAACGCACTTTTAACCAAGTTCGGGCCAGTACGGGCCAGTGGGTTTTGAAAAATGGTGGCCCGATGGGGCAACTAAGTTATTTGGAAGGATTTTGTGTTACCCAAAAGAACTGGCAAGATTTTGGTGAATGGAGACTAGAAAGAAGCAAAAAGCTAGACGTCAAATCTCATCCGATCTTCTCTCAAGTTTGCTGAAATCGACAACCAATGTGACAACCAATGTGACAACAACTCACTCTAATTATGGACATTAGTTTAGTTTTGGTGAAATCGACAACCGCTGAACATTGTGAAACTAAATATTGTTACTTTTTTACTGTGTTGTTTTGTGTTGTGTACAATTCATGTACAAATAGCAATGATGAAATAAAACACTAATGCTGGTGTTGTTGGGACTTTGTCATCGGGCTGACGCGAATCGAGCTTTCCGTTGCAATAAAGTCATGGTTATACATTGTGCCTGACTGATTACATACTCAACTATCTGGAAAATTTTGAAAACTTTGTTTTAAGTCTAAATACAAACTCTGGATTTACAAGACCCTGCGAACACATTTCTTACATGCAGAAATAAACAAGCAACTAGCACTGTGAAAGCCGACAGTCTTGCCTCAGACTCAGAGATCCCGCTTTCAACCGGGATTTCAAATATACTTCAATAGTTTTTATGCGTGTTTTACTGCCGCGATAACCAGGGCAGAATCCTAGTCGGGCGAGTAAGCCAGAGCAAAAACAAGGAAAGGCAAACAAGAAAGCTGTAAAGAAAATGAGCTGTCCGGAAAAAAAGAATTATGCACTTGTCATTCGTGTCCACCTGAACTGACCGTTGGAAGTGGCTGGAAAATATATAATGAAGAGAAACCGAGTTTTTTTTTCAAAGTTGGCAGCGAATTCCCATCATTAGTGAGTTGAAATGAGGTCTTTATGATTTTGAATGGGGAAAGGAACATCCTTTCAAATTTCTGATGCAAACTCGTACCAGTATTAGAAATGTTTGTTGAAGAATGCAGAATATTACCTTATCCTAGGAAATCAACAATGCACGTTGACAACAGTAAATTAACGTGAGTACTTCAAATAATTATTAGGTCTACCTTTAGGTTTCTAAATGAGCATCTTACTTTATTCAACAAAAATTTGCTGCACTTACAAAATCTCGACATACATATATGTCAGGCAAGGAGAAAAAGAACCATTTACAGTCATTGTAAGCTATGTTAATGTTCAGGTTATTGCTCTGTAATTGGATCTAGTGAGGAAACATTCCCTTGGTTTCTGGCATGTTCTGATGCCTCTTTGATCCCCGCGGCTTTCCAGCTGTTCAAGACAATTTTCTTTCCCTTTTCGCTTTGTAGGCAATCGTATAGTAAATGTCCATCACTGCTTTGGTGTGGATTATCAAGATGAATCAAAGTCATTTTGAACTCGATTTTAGAAGAAGTCCTATCTGATAATGACTCTGAGGAGTCCATAGTGGAGTCACAAACTAATGAGGTTTTGTAATGAAATAAAGGTGCTTTAAAAATAACAGTTGTAAAATAGCGTGCATTTAATTTACATCAACGTTGATTAAATCAACAAGAATTTTTAAAATCGCATTAATAAAGTGCATTGTTAATTTCCTGAAATAATGTAAACAGTTTCACTCAAAAGGATTATTTTAAATTTTAGTTGCTGATGTTACTTGAAACATTTTTCATTTAACCAAAAAAACCACAGGGTAGATATTTTAGAAGGCCACTGCACATCTGTTTCCAGATATTACTACCCGGAAACCCGACATTTTTTAGCGCCAAACTGAGATTTCAAAGCAACTATGGTCAACGAAATGTGCACCAGAGCACGCATTTTTTGTGTGCCACTTCACATGATCCGCAGGTGTGATGTCTGAAATTGACAAGTCATTTATGGCAGGAAACTACCCAGAAACTAATTCATGTCAAATTTCAGCAAAATCTTATTTATTCAAATGTTTTTGCCAAAGGAAAATATGTCTGAAAGAAATATTTTCTGAAACTGAAACCATTCAGAGTACAAAAAATTAATAATAGGGTCAGATATTGCAATAAAGACATACACAGGAAAGGACATTTGTCATACACATACATATTCTTAATCGGTAATGAAGAATACCCGTAGAAACACAACCATCAAAATTTAAATTGGCTTCTATTGATTTTTGACTGAGCCAGTTTTCTTTGAAGCTGGGCCAGTAAATCTTGACAGTCACTGGCCCGAATGGCCAGTGACTTCAGATGCTTATTGTCGTGCCCTGAAGTTACCTCTGCACAAAGCCTATTAGTCAGATGCATAATACATGCAAGTGTAGGCTGTAAGAGTGATGCATGTGGTGAGAAATGTACAGTAACTGATGTGGATGGTAATGGTACATGTACATGTATAAGGTATTTGGGAGCAGTACTGTCTGTAGAAACGGAATGCCTCATTACAAACTGTTGTAGAGGCAGTACTCACAGCAGGTCCTGTCTGTCCCCTTGGTCCACGGGGGCCCACTGGTCCCTATCAACATACAAAAATTATTAGAAGATTTATTTTAACACACAGCTGATCTGTATTTAGGTTCGATCTTACAGTAACTCACTGACCAACCACACCAATGATACCAGGAAGTCTGCAGACAAATCGCTGGCCACAAATTTCTGATCATACTATTCAGTGAGTCTGGCAGTGGGTTAATACATGTACTGTTTATATAGAGATGTTTTAAGGGTTGCTGCCTAAAACTCCACACGCTTGACTGCGTGTAACACAACAACAACAACAAATCATTTATTTCCACAATCTTTGCAAAACATAAATCAATTAAATATTACATGAGTAGGACAGAATTATAGTGGTTGGACACTGCAATAAACTAGTGTAGAGTTAAGGGCCTCTTCTTCTCAAGCTTTAAGGGACAAGAATAGTCATAAACTAAAAATCTCTCACTAATTAAATGTAGAGAATGCTAGACATTAAAGGTGATGTAAACAGGTGAACATTCCCATCCAATGACTACAGTTTCTCACCAAACAGAAACCAATATTTTTATTGTGAGTTAGATCTTGCCTGATACCAGTCACTTTGATGGCCACAAATTGGCCGCATGATCAAATTGATCAGAATACATACACTGCGGCACCGATTTCAAAGACTATCATTGAAATAATGCAGGTTCAGGAATATCAGCAAGAGCTTAAAAAGAGAAAAATTTTTCCCTGAACATGTCGTCATTATTTTGAGGTGTTGCATTGACAATTTTTCAGTGAGAAAATTTCAGTAATTTCAGTAATTCATGCAACAGGTAATTTTAACCAGAATTGAAAAACAAAGGAAAAGAAACTTACCCTGAAAAAATAGTTAGGTAGACAGGGAAAAAAGGGAAAACCAAAGAAGAATGGGAGAAAGACAACCACACATGAACGACAAGGTATAGACAAGTGGTATAACTTTAAAAGACATTAGCAGAAGAAATGGGAAGAGAAAAGGCAGCTGGGAGATCTAGAGTTGAGTATAAGAAATGAGACTGATGAAATGAGGCAAATGGGAAAAAGTAAGTGTCACTCATGTTGGAAAAAAACTAGAATTTGGGCCATGTGGGAAGTGAAATAATATCATTACGATGGCATATTAAAATGGAGAGAAAGGTACTGTAATATAAAGCAACAGGTGGGAGAAATGAAACATCTGTGAAAGAATTATAATTCTTGTAATGTCACAATTAGCTTATTTTTCTCAGAAGAAAAAACTTTGGAGTTCTTAATGGGAATTGAACCCAGGACCCTCTGATTACCGGTCAGATGCTCTACCCACTGAACTACAGAAACTCACATGGGGAACAGGTCACTTAACTTGATTCTATACATGTAGATGGAATACTGGGTATATGTGCAACTTACTAAACTTTTCAGGTTATCATTTCTTGACCTGCTAAAGCAAGGATTGTTCTAACTTTCGACCCAGTTGTTGACCAAAAAACCATGAAATGACAAAGATTCATTTTGTTTATCTTGACGAGTAGTCTAAAATAATGATTGGTGTTATTCATTCCAACTTTTGAACTAGTCTTGCAATAAAAATCATAACACTCAGACAATTGTTTGTCTTGAAGTGAAGAAATGATTAGTGTCATTCATTCTACTTTTGAACCAGTTGTCAAAACCCACAAAATAATATTAATGAACATTCACTTTGTTTGTATTGAAGAATACTAATTGACTAGATTAAAGTGTTTGAAACTAATATTGCTTAGAGATTTCCATAACCTAATTTTAACTGTCTATGTTTGAAAACACTTGGAGTACGTGTTTTAAGAAAACAGAATGAACTTATATATTGCATTGATCGGAATCCAAAGCTTACTTGATCTCCTCTTGGCCCATCAGCCCCTGGTGCACCAACTGGTCCTTCGGGTCCCTAAAAAGAAAATACACTATCAGTACAATTATTCTTACAAGTGTAAAGCTTCAACAGAAATCAAGTCTGCAGAGCTAGAAATTCAAAAGTTGCATAACCTAAAAGTGGCTTAAGCAAAGTGTTTTTGTTTAAACTATTTTATTTTGCATAACCCATTTCTTGATTTCAAAATAAATTTAATTTCCCAATTTATATACATTAGTGCCTTTTTGAATGAAAAATTTTATTTATTATTATAACCTGGTCTGTTGTGCTACACGTGCTTATTTTTAACTTATAAAATCATGGGATCTCGACCCAAGAAGCCAGCCTACAAAAATACAAGTACATACATGTGCAAATGAACAATAAATGGGTTAAATTGCAAAAAAACCAGCATAACTGATGATGCACAAATGAAACAATCGTTCTTGCAATTTCTGCAGGCCTGGAAATGATAAACTTTGTAGCCACAAATCCACTCAACTTTTAGAACTGAAATCTGCTGGAAGTGTTCTTTCCACAATTACACACTCAAACATGTGGAGAAACTGTTCACAGAACTCCTAAACTTTTCTTGTTGTCTACTTGTAAGTAAACATCGAGTACCTTAATTTCAACCCAATTTTGTACTTTAATTTACACTGCATGGGCCCAGATGTTCTTGAAACTCCATCATCACCATAACCTACTTTTGTCTGACTATTGCAATATTAAATGTTTTGTGAAAATAATTTCACTAAGTGCTTAACCTATTAATTTATTAATTTGCATTTAAGTAACAAAGGTTTGTTCAGCCACAGTTGTTGCAGCCTGAAAATGTATCACTGGAAGACTAGTTTTGCAAAAAAAACCCTGTTTTTTCTGCATTGGCAAGTAAGCTGAAAATGGTTTGATCAACAAAGGTTGATATGATATGTTTTTCGCCTGTGGGGTTTGATGTGTAGCTGATGTTTCGAGCATTAGCCCTTCGTCAGAGCCGAAAAATGAAATTGAATCAGTCAAAATGAAAATGAATCAGTCAGAGGATCAAAAGTTTTTGTCAGCCACAGTTGTTTCAGCCTGAAAATATTAAAGCAGTCAAAGGATCAAAGGTTTGTGCCAGACATAGTTGTTTTATCAATACTCACAGCAGTGCCGTTCTTTCCAGGCGCTCCAGCTTGGCCCTTATCTCCCTAGATTTGAACAACAAAAGTCCTAGTGAGAAACAGTCCACACACTACAAATACCAAACAATGAGCATGTGTGCATACTGTTCTTTGTGATATTTCTTGTACATTCCAAGATAAATAACAACAACTTACAAAAATAATTATAACTTACAATAATTTGGAGCATTATAAAAGGCTCTATAATAATACACTTTATTTACCATCTTTTAAAAATATATACAATGGTCTTACATGTTTGGCTTAATACAAATTATAAAACATATATGTAATAAAAATGAAATATAATGTTACAGAAAGCAAGTTGAAAATTTATTTGGTAGTTAAAATGCGGCTGGCTCTAGGTAAAAAAGAGTTAAGTGTCTGGTCGTCCTAGAGAATGGCACAGACAATTTGGCAGAAGATCTGAGTGTAAAATTGTATGATCTTGGGTGTTTGATAAAAGCATGG
>JAOBYH010033338.1:0-31040 GCA_025403525.1 Umimayanthus kanabou | reverse complement strand
AAAGCATCCCGGCTTCGAACATTTGCCACAGGTAGCCCTGTCAAGATTAGTATGCGTTCTCGCTTCGCTCGAACGCAATTAGAGCACTTTAACTTACCACATTTAAAACCACTTATATATCTGAATACTGTACTTTTCATTTGTCCAAATGTTTTAATAGCTGCATGCAACTGTTTCATAAAACGTTGACATTTACAAGGGCATGCAATACCAGGCACAGAAGGAATTATGGGAGCACAGTGTTGTAGACTGTGTACCATGCACTGTCCTGTACGCAAAAAGAAAAGGAAACTAACAAAGCGCGAAACTAGAAGCCCGTTTACCATTTGCACGAAAAAAACGGTTGGAATGGTCGAGATGTAATGTTACAGGCTTTCACAACACCGCGGTCTCTCACCGGAGACTGGCACTGGACTGTTATTTTCGGTCACTTCGGTTGGAATGGAAAAAGAAAGAATACGTCTGAGGTTTTCCATCTTTTCCGAAAATTTTCCAGCGAAATGGGCTGAACCATTTGAATTCTTAACCGAAAATATTGTTTTTTCTGTGCAAATGGTAAGCGCCTAGTCGGATAAATTAGGTCAAGAATAGCTTAGCAACGAGTGTTCAGGTTTCGCTTCTTGGAGGTCAACTTAGTAGTAGTACATTGTAAATGATTCGATTTATTTAGTTAGTGCCGTGCGACAAGCAGCTTAAACTATGCAGTGTCTGCTTAGAAAAACCGCGTTTGAGACTTGACATGTTTGGATAGTTAATTGAGGACATCCCCATCTTTTTCCGTTTCTCGTCGAGTTTAGGCTCACCAAAAAAAGGGTAAATCGCTCGGCCACAAAAAAGGGAGAAACATATTTCAAACTACTTCTTATTCAAGTGTTTTAAAAACTCAACTTTTTGCCTCATAGATTTACTGTAAATGCATTTTTTTTATGAAACTTTAAAATTTGTGGTGGGTCAAACGACGGCAAACCTATTAAAATAATTATAGTGGGAACGAGTCTGCAAAGTGAAGTTTAAAAAAAAGACTGATTAAAGTTCTGAAATCAAACACTGTCTCATTCTCTCTCGAACCTTGCATGTCCACACCGTACGGTCCGTACGTGATACAAGTTTTACAAATCTTCGGTTAAAACATAAGCTGTTTTGTATGAGTTTGTTTGTACCAACAGGTACTGGCTAGTAACTGGTTTTTTGTGAATCGTGCGACTTGTAATTTAACGCCTTCCTTTATTGAAATGGCAAACGAAGTGCGTTGCAAATTGCTTAATAAATAGTTGTTGCTTACGAGAGCATTTTGTGTTTTGAAAGCACCGCTCGGCAGTGTCATGGTAAAATAAGAAAAAAGATTTTTAAAGAGTTCATATATCGGCTCAAGGCAGGTGACCTTTTGAACTCTAGTAAACTCCCACCCGCAAATAAAGAGCCAAGTCTATTTACCTGTAATAACAATAAACTTTTACTGATGAAGGCAAATAGAGATTCATAAAATGTTAAACAACACACGAACCGCCTGAGAACAGCAATTTATACTGCCGGTGGGTTTGCAAAACGCCCCATAAATAGTATTGAACCAGATTTGTTGTCGAGAATCAAGAAAAGAAACGGATGATCGGCCATGAAGGATGGCATTGCCATCCTCCCCATCTCCACCGCACTCGCAGCCGCCGCTTCTGTTCCTTCTTCGTTCACTTCCACCAAAGCTTTGTGAATCACCTCTGAAACCTGCAGTTTCTCGGTCTGAGTGATCCCCGAGAAATCTGCTATGTTGGAGAACATCTCGCCAGCGCCCAACTCGCTCAAAACCTGACTAAGCTCAAACGATTTGGCTATTTGGAATTTGGGGATTGTTACTTGTAGGCCTTTCATCGGAATTGATTTCCTTGTTTCCGCAATGGTTTTCTCGAGTAGTTCGATGGTCAGAGCTTTCTCCAAGTTTGGTAGTCCATTTGGGTCTTGTGGCAGAAGAATAAACATAGAGGTTTTCCTGTCCTTATACGGTAGTTCAAGGGTTTGGAAAGCCAATTTGTTGTTAAAGAACACTTTGAAAGGTCCAGTTTGGCTCATCATTTTAATATTAATTTTCTTACTGGGCGAAGTTGTGAATGGTACATCATGTGTTAGTCTTTTATTAAAAATCTTTTCCCAAAAACCTTTGAAATAAATAGCGTTAACCAAAACTAATCTTGTGTTTGCGTCAAAGCCGCTTGGTGGGATGATACCCTTGATCTTATCTTGGGTTTTCTGTTCCACCCATCTGTTAACTTGATTTCTCGCGCCCTCCGGGTTCGTTTTATAGTCGACTTGCGCCACGTCAGCCCCATAAAACTTGTTTGTGTCACTCTTAAACTGAGCAATTTGCAATCCCTGCTGAACGAAAAGACTGTTGGCCGAAAGTAACTTGTTTTCTCCTCCGTCTATGGCGTTTATTGCTCCAACAAACTCTTTCATCGCAGCGTGGAGCTGTTCAGCCGGTACACCGTCCCAGTGCAGAGTTTTGGCTATTTTGGTTGCTGTGTTTCCTCGTGCACCGAGATAAGTCATGGCCAGCACAGTGCTGAGACTACTCGGAGAGAAAAACAAGTTTGTTGGCGTAGAGCCGTCTTTTGTCGCCAGAGTTCGATACAGATCAACAGCGAACTGATTGTTTGCTTTTGAAACTGAAAAATAACTCGCTAATGAACTCTGAGCTTGAATACTCTGAATCCAAATACTGAAAATAAACGCCACGATAACTCTTAAGTTTCGAAACATTTTCACACAGTATCGGCTTCAATTCAGGAGCAGAGAAACACAATGAAATGTCTTGTCGACAGGTTTTTAACTGGTTGCACTGAAACTGTTGCCCAATTTGGACACTGTCACCGCGCTTCATTGAGTGTTTACCGATAGACAGCTGTCGGGCCATACAATTCATTCCACATTATCACATTCGTTGCCCAGGATTTGGTCTTGTCATCACTGATTTCAGTTCTTTTTCAAAACAACTAAGGAGATAAGTTTAAATAAATGATAATACCTTGTAGTTGTATGCAATACCTGTTCTAGGCTATTCATTTGATTTTAAGAGAGAAGTTGAAAAAGTTCGATTAATAAATGTTTAATTACAAAATGATATCCAAGACTAAGAACTTACAGTCTAAAGCAACAATTGATTGAATTTAGCATGTTAAAGAGATATTTTAAAATTGACGCAGAAACTTAAAAATAGAAGCATTTTCAAGATACCAAACGGGCTTGTTGGTTTGGGACACATACACCAATACATTTATTGATTACTCAACAATGACAAAGACAATATGGTGATTTACTAGTATATTTTTGTTTTGTATTGCTTCTAGAAAAATATCTTGTTGTATACTCATTAAAGTATAAAAATTGATGTGACTGTTTTTGTTATATAGTACACATGACACGTACATTATATGGTGCACACGAAACTCTAACTCTTGAGCAGTTTAACATAATTTTTGTTAATGATAAAAAGGTTTTCGAATGGGTAAAGCTAACCATAGTGTCCTCTTAGTTTTCATTTGCCAATTCAAGCAGTTCGGGCTCAACATTTTTTCTTGAGTGCACAATGTTTTATTTTCTAAAACTCAAGTATCTTGATGCTAGCTGTTACATCAATCGCAGTTAGGTTGCAGGCAAACTAGATTCATTTTTATATCGGAGATTCTATCATATGTACAACTGACCGTTACCCGCGTATTACACGTGTGATTCGCGATTTATTCACTCTGACAGTGAAATTTGAAGATATGTTTATAACTTGACCAAACTCCTGCTTCAGATATTAATAAAATTGGAATTTTTTGACCCTACCTAAATATTTAACACTCTGTGCAATTCTAGTGTTAAATTTTTACTTCTGTTCGCAATGTTAATATTTCCACTGTTTGTTAAAAAGCCAATCATGAGATTGAATTTAAAAAGCCAATCATGAGATTGAATTTGAAATTACAATCGATGTAATTATATCGCTGTGCATTATACAGATTTTTCAAAGGTTGTCCTGCTGTATTGGTGCACACCCCAAACCAAAAGGAACTGTAGCTTGCCAAAATCGAAGGCAGAACACACGTTTTAGTGTCGTAAAACATAAATTTGGAAAATCGGATAGTTTTCAACATTAAGCTCCGCAAAGTTTTCTTGTGTACCAGATACTCAATAATTCCTCCAAACAATTGTGTGTACGGTGTGTGCGAGTGCGCATGCACGCCTAATAAGACAACCTTTTTTAATCAGCTGTATACCAAGAACTGTCAGCGGTATACAAAGCAAATAGCGCATGCTCGTGCAAAAGTTATTATCACGTAAAGAGATCTTGCAATTAGTGTTAGTGTTCCGTTTCTACGCGGACAGGTGTTCCGTGTTAAGATAATGTGAAATACAGCGGCTTATATTTATTTTATATAAAATTAAAGGAATTCGCTTTAAGTAAAAAACTATAGCATTTACAACTCTCATGATACTAATGCTCATGTTATATTGTACAGTCGACAAGTCTGTACCGCTTCTATTACTTTGAAACTAGCGTAGAATTTTCTGTTAAACTCCGACTTCTCAAGTTAGCATCAACAAATCAACAGCTAAGATCATAAAACTACAGCAAATGTACATTATCAAAAGTCTCTGCTCGTTCTTTTCACTCATACAATCTTAAAAACCACAATTCTTACCGTACTAAGACCTTACCAACAAACAAACCGATATTTAAGTGTCTACGTTTTACAGTTACTGTACAAATAAATTAGCGTCGTTCCGAGTCTGTGATTCACCACTCTCTCTCAAGGACGCATCCTATTTACCTTACAAATTACATCTCCGAATTCTTGCTCATGCGGACTTCTCAGAGATAGCAAACCGGAAGACCTAGGTCGCTTTCCATTTGTCCGGTCTGGTCAGTCCGACCAGTCAGTTCTTAAATGGAACACACGGGTTCTCAGAATTGGTTCTGGCCAGAATGGCCCGGCTCATAGAGCCGCTCAGTTCTCACGCTCCGGTCGGCCAAAGCGCTGGAATTTGGATAGTTGTGGCGGGAAAAAAGTACGCGCGCGCCTTGGAACTTTCCATTTTATAAAACTGGCCAGAGCCAGTTCTTTTCGGCCGGCCAGACCCGAAAAATAGAAAGCGACCCTAGACTAACATTTTTTCTAATAAAAAACTATTTAAAAGTGCAAAACACTAACACTTTTACACAAACGATTGGTACGAAGACATCTGTACATTATCATCCCTTTCTTCATTGTCATTAGGTCGTTCTTGGCCCCAGTCCACGGAAACTGTTCGAGGATTACCCTGCCGTTGTTGGCTGGGCTCGTACACAGGCATCCTGCTCCGTTGGCCGGTAGACGGTGGTAGGAGATCGTCGTCATAACCGTATGGTCGCACGCGTTGGTCCGTACTGTGGTACGAGGGCGCGGGAGACACAGGTGAGGGAGACATACGAGGATTTTTATCATGTTGGGGAACTCTACTTGGGACTTCCAACCTGGGTGGCCTATGGCGCCTTCGTTGGCCGGGCTCTTCATCGTATTGTACAGGTGGATAACGCTTGTGCTCCCTATGTTCGCCACTACTTGAAGAGCGACTCGAACTAGCATCCGAATCTCGCAATGGTCTGCCCCTATCGAACAGCGCCTTGCGGAAACTACTATTTCTTGGAGCAGGGGCTCGGCCGTAAGACGAAGGTGAACGAGGAGGGGACGGCCTCTCGCCGAGGTTCTCACGACTCCCGAGCGGCCAAGCTCGACCGTCCAGCTCATCATGGCTCCTGTAGCGTCTCGGCTGCTCATCAATCTGGTCTCTACTTCCGTACCTGCGGTCTGGCCGGGCCGCTTTATTATGATTTCCGTACCTACGATTCCCCGAGTCAAGGGTATTGTACCCTCGGTTGGGTACGACATCTGGTCTATTCCCTGGGGGATAGGGATGGTCAAGGCGTGATTGCGACTCGTAGTCTGGTGACATAAATGACGTCACTGCCTCTGGGAGGTATGGGTGGCGCGCACTCGGGTCACGTGATCTCTGAGGCTCCTCGTACGCGGGTGGGACATCCGTGTGATATCCTGGCGGGGCTGGTGCGAAAGAGCTCAATTTTCTGTGGTTAGGCATGTCATCAGGAACATCAGAGTCTTCTGTTGTAGGGTCCATCCGATTCTGCGCAGTACCTCTTGCCTGTCTTCTGAGCGAGTTGCTCCAGTTCTCGTGTCGAGGGTCGTTGGCATAGTGATTAGCAAAACTCGCATCGTTTTTGCGCCCCAGCTTCTGAGCGATCATTTCTTCATCCGACTCATCTTCAAGGTCCGACTCCGATATCTCGGGTTTAGAGCCCAGGCTGCTGATTTCGTCTTCCTCGTTCTCGGTCCCAGGGTCGCGATACGTACTGCAATTGGAATTCAACAACTTACAATGAGCATCCCATAACTCAAACTCTCAAGGAAAGGCTGAAAGCGATTCGAACTACCGGGAGTAAACCAATAAGAAACTGAGTTGAGCGATTTAGTTAAAGTTTGCGTGTGGTCGAGTTATCGCGAGTCAATAGACCACTTTCAAATTACGCTTCAGTTCCCGCGAAGTCGAGGCTTCGTGCGAGAATTGAAAACTTGGCACGACGCCTGGACTTCAGGTTATTGTTCGCGGAAACTGAAGCGTAATATAATTCGAAAGTGGTCTATTATATATCGATCCGCTGCTTGAACTCGACTGGAAACACTGGGTTTGAGCACAGTCCGGAGTGTAAACTTAGCACACACTCAGGATTCTGGGTCTTGTAAATTTCTAAAGAAATTTGTTTTTGAAAGTTGATGTGTTGTATCGATCAATTATGCTCCTTTAAATCAATCCTAAGCGAAAATGAACATACGCTCCGCAACAGCTAGTAATGAATCACTGTTATAGCTTCACTTACATTTGTAATCCGGGGACAGATCCATTGCGTGCAATTGTGGTGCGGTTTCTGTTTCGATCTGAGCGGATCATCTCGAGAGTGCTATGAGCAGACGCACTGCCTGCGATACCCGTTGAATAACTGGTGCTGCGGCCTGAGGAATTGGGAACAGCAACAACGAATCAATTGTTGTGGTGTCGACATAGCGGGGGGATAAAAGCACACTGGCAAGGGAGGGGAGGGAGGGAAATTCATAGCTAGCAGTACCAGCTCCCCTGGGGTATTCCCTATAGTTAAGAGGTTGGGGATGCTTGGTGTAATTTTTATTAATGGAATTCAGCAATCTAGCTTTCTGGGGAGGGTGGGGCGCTTAGCCGGTTATCATTTGAAACAGTGTTGAATGGGTTAAATGTTCATACGCCAATTAAACTGCTTCAACGTCTTTACAGACAAAAAACCCTGAAACGATAAGTTATGATAACTGTTGTTTATCCAATTCGACCAATACACGGTCTTACAACAAATATTGATTGACTGATTGATTGATTGATTGATTGACTGATTGATTGATTGATTGACTGATTGATTGATTGATTGATTGATTGATTGATTGATTGATTGATTGATTGACTGACTGATGAATTGGTGGATAACTTTATCTAAACACAGTCAATTTATCAATAGTTTTACTAGCTAACTACACTAAGATTAACTGTTGTTACATATTTCCATGGTCTAAAATACCTACTTCTCACGACTGATGCCGTATATACTGTAAAACTAAAACAAAAGCAAGGCCCTAGACCCTGCAGTCAACCGATTTAGAGATTCTGCCTATCGCAGTTCAACGGGCAAACGATTCCACAAAACTGCACCGCTGTAGATGAAGCTATTTTCAAAAAGTTGGTGCAGTCCGATAAAAATAGCAAGTTTGCTGTCAGCGTTTGTTAGAGTATAGCTTGTAATGCTAACTTACCTGCTGAGGATTTCTTTCTCCTGGCAAACACAAAGATGAAGCCCGCGATCACTACAAGCAGCAGTACACCGAGCACGACCACAAGGGAGATGAACCAGACTTCTTCGTACACCGCTTTTCGGTTACTGGCCAAGGGATCACCAGGCACTAAACGGAGCAAGCAGAATCCACACAAGTGTTAGTAATATTGAAATGAAATATGTGTAACTACAGCACGTAGATCAGAACACCGTTGGAGTGAGTTACGATTTGTGGCGGTCAGTGTGTTGTGCTTGTACAGCAATGCACTTTAGAAGCGTAGAACATACATTTTTGTTTGTTCTTTAATACCCCTTTAAATTGCGTATGTTACAATTACAATCTGTCTGTCTGACATTGGCTACAGCCGGTGTGTTTTTTGTTTATCTATACGCCTGTCTGTCTGTACTTGTCTGTCTGTCTGTCTACTGTTTGTTCATTTGTCCGTTTGCTTGTTTGTCTTTTCTTGCTCGCCTGTGTCAGTTTGTTTGTCCGTCTTTCTGTTGTCTGTCTCTGTCTGTCTGCTTTTCTGTCTGCTTTTCTGTCTGTTTGTCTCGGGCCGGCCTTGTGTCAAGCGTGGCGTACTTACATGTCACTATCGCCTCGGAGGGAGGTGAAGGTTCAGACTGGCCAACACGGTTCCAGGCGATGACTCTAAACTGGTAGGCCGTGCTGGGCTCCAGGTTCCCCACGGTGTAGTACACATAAGCTGACGACTTGTTGCGGCCCACGCTCCCCGGGCTAGCATCCCACTTCCGCTCGTAACTAGAGCTTCCTAAAACCAACAAGAGAAAAAACGTCCATAAATTTTGTTTGTCGTCCTACCATAGCCGCATCACGAAAACCTAAGCCTCCCCAGAACTGAGAGACTGCCAAGTGATAAAGAGTTCCACTAAGTTGTTTACCAAATAAAAGACCTCTTGGTATTTCGACAAACGCATTCTGATTGAACGCATTTTGATTTCGAGAAAGTGTCCTTGTCAAATCTTGGGTTCTTATCAAACGTTCAACTTCCCTAAAAAAAAGCCTCCTTAACTAAAAATTCCGTCATTTTGGAATTCCATCTCCAAATCCCTGAAACCATTTTGATTGGCCACTTCGTTTCTCGTACCCAGACTCTTAGACTTCGTAGTATTTCATCTACGCGTCTACCCCAATAAATTAAGGTTCCTTTTTACCTGACGTTTTGCCTTGAATCTGGAATTTGATGAATGGCACATTGCCGCTGTCCCCGTTAATCCACCGCACTGTGGCCTCAACTGACCCCGGCTGCACGATGGGTTTACCAGGACGATCTGGCACCCGAGCGGGGCCTTTGGTTTTGGCAAGAAACGTAAAAAAGGGACCGTAACCATTTGCCTTTCCACGGGCACGCAGTTTAAACCAGTATTGTGTCAACATTTTAAGGTCCTTTATTTCATGTGTCCTCTCGTTAGCTTTCAAGAATACTTCTCCGATCTGACTATTTCCCTGAGATTTGCCGTATGTCAGTTGGTAGCCTTCGATTGCGTCGTTGGGTTCGCAGGGCGCGTGCCAGATGACATGCACCTGGTCGTTGTAGACGCCGTTATATACGGGACCAAAGTTTGCAGGTGGACCGGGAACTGGAGTTGAGAGAGAAAACTCATATATATACCCTGAATGTTAAATACTATCAATCCATATGTGTTTAGTAGCTTTTTATTAAGCCAAACAATCTTCCAGCTCGGAAAATAACTAAACAGCACAATAAGCCAACACCACCATATATTTTATCTGTCTATTCAAATGATGGTCACGAAATTCGTGTTCTGCAAGCGGTAGTCATACTAGTGTCGCTCTCCATCGCTGTCACAGCGCTACCAGCTGCCACCAATGGACACTGGTGTTACCACCACTGTCACACAAGTGTCACCACCACTGTCACACTAGTCGAAGTCATTCTACATCGCTATCAGATGGCTGTCAGATTCTCGCGAGTAACAGTGACTGATATTGAATTAGTGATAGCGAAGGAGAACGGATGGGGAATGGGTGGCTATTAAAGCTAAAATGTACATACTTCCTGACTGAGTCTGTGCGTAGACCGGTTCGCTTGAAGGACTCTCCCCTTTACTGTTGTACGCTGTCACCGTTATCTTATATTTCATGTGCATCCGAAGATGCTTGAGTGTTTCCTTCGTCTTGTACGGAGCAACATCAACAAAGTTGGGGCCTTTCTTCTGGGGACAAATGTCGTCACTCGTCGATCGCCGCCTCCGTCGGCGTCTAGCGGTTGGAGTTTGTTCTTCATAGTAAATCTGAAGAAAAAGTACAAGAGAACGTACTGATAGTATCAACCACACGGGTTTGCGCACAATTTTCATTACCTACACTCAAATACACAATTTCACATTTACAGGTGTACAGGATTAATTGATGTTAACTTATGAAAAGATTTCGAAGTCTTTCTTCGAATAAAAGACATTTGTCTACTCGTTCCGGGTTATTGCGTCACAATAACTCGAACTAGTCTTCCTTAGGGTTAGGTTTTGGTTAAGAAGAGTGAAAGAATTAGGGTACAGGACAGAGTTACTGACATTAATCAATGTCGGACCATGCTGTGACTACATGAAGTAACAACCTATTTTTAAAGTTCCCCCCTTCTTCCTACAGATCTCAGAAGCAAGAGGTAGTGAACGAACACAAATCAATCACGCACTCCTTCAGTGAGTCAAAGAAACACGAAATGAATAATCATGTTAGTTCATTGAATCTGAAATGAAGTGACAAACCTTGAATCCTCCAAGTTGTCCCTTGATGGAGTCCGCTGGTGGCGCCGCCCATGAGATTTCCACCGAGTTTCGTGTGACCTTCCCTTTCTTCACATCCTTGGGGGCCTCACTTGGGGCTGGTGAAAACGATAGCAACAAATGTTATTTCAGAGTTTGACCAACATTTTGAGTGTCCTAAATTGAGAAAGGTCTGATGGAAACTGCTAAACATCTCTGGACAATGTCAATTGTGCAGATTAGCTTTAATAGTGAAGCACTTTTGGCCGCCGTAAAATACTTGCAAGCAAGCTAAATAGACGAAGGGAGTTCAATAATATTAAACGTACATCGTCACCTGCAAATCTTACACTCAACAACACCAACATGAAAAAAACTGGCAGTAAAACTTGAGATAACGTCAAACTGAGAACATTTACAACAAACTGACGCAGAGAATTCCAGTGGAGCGGAACCGGCAGGGTAAACGCATGCGCACTCACCGAGTTCCCCCGTGGTGGCCCTGTAGGGAGGCGTCGACTTGCCACTGCCCTTCTCGTTGTACGCAGCAATCTTTACTTCGTACTTAGTGAACACCTTCAACCCCGTCAGAGTGTACTTGTGAGTGTCTGAAGTCAACGTCTTCTTGAGGTAAGTGGAAGCACCGTACTTTCTATATTCTAAGTGGAATCCTTTTAGAGTGCCTCCAAGCTCATCGGGCAGCGGATCCTGAAAAGTAAACGTTGCTTTCATTTACCAGTTCGTATTGTTTGCTGAGGGTGTTAGAATCATATCTAGGGGGAGAAATCTTCCGCGTGATCCTCGTCACACTAACCGTGTAATTGCCCTGCTCTTCTTATACAGGTTATTCCCCTTTGGTAAGCGCAAAATTCCACGACTTTTCCAGGTATTTTCCAGATCTGTGGGGCTTTTTCTAGGTCTTGGTATACGGGGACTGAAATTTCACTATATCTCCCCTTTCAAACACACAAATACCCACTTTCCTTCAGCAAATTCCTTTGACACACTCTGTGTTATTAACAACAGGAAAACTGCAGAAAACCCTTGCATTATTTTTGACAATAGCACGAACACAAAAAAGTCGGCGTTCCACAACAGTAACTTGGAACAAACTTCAATATCCCTTAAAAGAAAATTTTGCATAAATATCTAAAAATTACGTCCAAAAACCAACTAATACGTAAAGTTATAACAGATGGACTGCAAATTCAAAATTCAATGATTGTTCTAGGTTCCTATGGAAAACCTCGGTTTTGCAAGGAATCCCAGGCCTTCCAAAACTTGAAACCATATTCTTGAAACCAATCAACTGATCGTATATTTATACAGTGAGAAGAAGATAGGTGTTAACAAATTTGGAGTGAAAGGTTTAAAGCGTCAGGGTTATCTCATCATTACAGGAAAAAAAACAATGGTAAAATGTCTGTATGGAGGAAGGGAAGATTCTACGAAAAGACATTGCACTGAACCCTGGACCTTGTTACAATCACACGTCGAACCAACTGGGGCAAATACACTTACTCAATGGCACACACCGGAAAAGTATATCGCTTGAATTAAAAACGCTGTTTCATTGGCTAGTATCAAAAATATATATAAAAAGCACTTTTTACTATTGTGATAGCTCCAGCCAATTCCTTTTTTTGCAGCCTTGTAAAAATCATAAACTAATACATGCGAACATTATGTCTGGATGAGCTTTTTTGATGAGTTGGAGATCACCAACTTTGAAAAACCTGTTTGGCGTTGCAACACTTGAACCCGCCACTTCTAATTACAACTGTATCTAAAACTAATAAAGAATATGTGTCTCTTCTCATGTGGAAACAAAAACGAAACTATGAACCTTTGAACGAGCACACGGTGGTGATTAAATTGTCTATCAACAACAACATTTTAATGCACCTCAATTTTGACTGCAGAAGTAAACAGGGATAAATTAAAACAGAGATTGGGGTGACTACCTGGAATAACCATAAGGGGTTGAACGAGCCAGGACACACTGATTACACAATGACAACACGTAATCTTCCATGTGACTGTTTTGGAAAGGAGCCTGGGTTCGTTAAATTCCCTTGGTATTATTGATGGTGGTACTTTATCCAGAGCCAGGTCGTTGCCTCGTCTCGTCTCGCCTCTCCCTCCCCTCTTCCTCCCCGACCCCTACCCCCTGGGTTTCCGAGGATGCACTAACTGGAGATATTAGGTACGCACAACGAGCAATCAGGTTTTCGCGAGGAGAAACTGAAATATGTTACCACTTACCGCCCACTCGATCACAAGGGAGGTCGGAGAGGCTGCTGTGATCACAACATTTCTTGGTGCTCCAGTTGGGGCTGAAATTGCACAAACAAAACAATGTAAACTCGTTATAGGCTGCCTACTTTCACATCGGGTTTCCAGGCATTGGAAGTAATAATCACTACGTAGCCTTGGTGATTATCACTACATGTTGATCTGATCAGTCGCTATCTGTCTGTCTGTTCCTATCAGCAACACATTCTCAGACAAACAAAACAAGAAAATGCTTTTGTACCCAAACATGCCTAAAATACACAGAATAAGCAATTCAATTCAATCCAATGACTTTATTTAAATACGGAAAATTTGTCAGGTTAACATCTATCCATCTATTTATTTTTATACGCATCGATCAAAATTAATAAATGAATAAAGTAAAAACCTGCTGTCCATGAATACTGTGTGAATATATATAATATATGTCATATTATCTAATCTTCAAAGAGACAGCTGCAAACAAATTGTTGCGAAAATTACTCTGATTTCGCTTACGGCAAATCGGAAGGTCGGTTATTCCAAAGTACCGCGCCGTTATAACCAGAACTGTTTTTCTTACATAGTTCGGACGGAGTCTCTCAAGTTATATCTAGAAATGTTTCTTCGATGGCAGCAATGATACAATAAAACAATCTTTTTTAACCTACACGGTCATCAGTTCCGTTTCGTTTTTTATGTTTTGTTTTGTTTTGCAGTTGCGACTTTTGAGTTTTCTTGACTAACAACTAAATACACGAAAACGTTTAGTTATAAAAAGTTTTTAGCCTTTTTATATTCAACTAACTACATGTTTTCCAAAAAAATATGGATTAAGCGACCACTCGCATAATTTCCGAGATTCTAAGATTTGTCCAATTCTTCCAAGCTGCAGACGAAATACCTGAACTACTCAGATGAGATCATGGGGATACCACGGAGAAACCTCAATCCCGCGTTTTAGTTTAGGATAATAACAAGTCTCTGGGGAGCTTGCCGCAGGCCAGAAGGGGGAGGGGGAGGGGGCGCTTGAGTTAGGCGAGCGGCTGCGTTACTGAAAACATTTACTTGTGTTCTATGTAAGAGATGTGAATCCTTACCTTCAGCAAACGTTGTGACCCAATTGGAATCTCCACTGTATGGACTGTCCCCTACATCGTTTGCTGCTTTTAACCTGAACTTGTACCTAGTCCCCGGCAGCAAGCCAGTCACTGTGAGTTTGTCCAGAGCAGGATCCACGCTGCTTGAGTACGTTAGCCAACCTCCGTTGTCTTTGTTGAACTGGAGTGTTAAATATCTCAGGGGGCTGTTGCCAAAAGAACCTACTTTCCAAGCAATCTCTACTGTGCGGGCAGACACAGCAGAATCTGGGATGGGCAAGATGAAGGGAGAATCCGGCGCCTCTGCAAGGACAAAACGATAATTGTGAGACCAAATGCTTATTATTCTCTTGACTCAGGGTCATCGAGCAGTTGTTTAAAGCATGAAGTGACATCAAAATTTATAGCGTTTTGAAATTCTAAAATTATTAAATACTCGCCAAAACCCGACACCTGATAAAAATTCTCCGAAAGGTTTGAAGTTTCGAACTGTGTTGGAACTGTGTTCTTTCTTCTTTTTTTTTTGTTGATAAAAAAATGACTTGTTGAAAATGTGTGGCTGAAAATGGTGAAAATTTAATAAGCGCCCAGCTTCGAATAAGCGCCCATCTCGACTAAGCGCCCACCCTAATAGTCCAAATATTAAATAAGTGCTCAGGGCGCTTATTCGAATAAATACGGTATACCAAAAGTAAGATACACTTCCCTCTTACCTCGACGTTCATTGGTTGCAAGAACCAGCGCTCGGGCCCAGTCTCCATAACCCATCTTGGTCTTAGCTTTGACCTTAAACGCGTACCGTTTGGACGAGGGTGGCACTGAGGCGCGAAAGAACGTAGTTGAAGCCTTTAGCTGGAAAGTGTTACTGGACGAGGATGCGGACTCAAGATCCCAACCGAGCTCATAACCAGTTATGTTGCCGTGCGGGTTCACCGGTGGGTCCCAGGCCAGCTTTAGTGAAGTGCTGCTCACCTCTGGGAATCGCAAACGTACTGGTGGTCCTGGGGCTGAGATAAGTAAACAAGATCGAAGAATTAGCGCCCCTACACAAAGCATCCTATAGAAACTCCTTCGTTTTTTTTGTATTCGCTAAGAGTGGAACTGGCACTGCAACCCCTACATCACTCTTCAATATACAGATATCAACACGCGCGAACTTTAAACTCAAGGAAAAGCCAAACTAGCGAATCGTTCATTATTTGTACCGCGGGCTGGTATCGAAGAGAAATTGGTAACTAATTATTCTTCAAAGTTTGGATATTTTTTTATTTCCGTTTAGTGAAGCAGCTCTTGGAGTTAATCAGACCAGTATCTATATTAAAGAACTAGGTAGTAATGAATCTTAAATTAGTCGATTAAGTTTTCATGGTCCAACTTTTGATAGTGGGGTGAGCTACTTTAGTATTTATCGTGGTTCGGCGTTTGGCAAAAATATAATATATATTACTTGAGGTTTTTTATTTTTCACAAACGGCGCGGCAAAACCAATGAACGCTTCCTATTAACTTGTTTGCCAATACGGACCAAAAACGATACTAAAGACTTTTTTCGAGCAACAGAGTTTTTCGGCCAGGGATCTCTTTGATTATGGTTTGTTGTTGACTTACTGGACTCCTTGGTCCTAGCAGTGACTGCCTTGCTGTAGGGGCCTGGACCCTGCTTGGTGTACGCCAGCACTTGAAACTCGTACGTCACAAATGGCTCCAACTGGGAAATGGACGCAGACAACGTGCTCCCGGATGGAAACTGCTGCACGTTACCGCTGCCTATCCTATTTAGAGCCCGGTAAAAAACCTGCAAAAACCAAAAAGACATCGAATCTTAACATTCGCCCTGCTCACAGTTCTCCACATACGAAAGCTCAAAATGTTGTATATTGTTTACTTTGATGTCATCGTTTATAAACCTAACATTACCTTCACTTGTATATTTTGATGTCAACGATTCATGAACTTTACACTATCTTGTATCCTGTCACTGTTTAGCATCCTAATTATCTTTCATCCTATATCACCGTCCACGAACATGAAATTGCGCTGTATCCTGTTATCTCTCTGTTTCATGAACCTAATTACATTGCATCCTGTCACCGTTCAAGAGCCTCGCATTACATCGTCTCCTATATCACCGTTCAATAACTTTAATTACACTGTATCCTATCTAATAGGTCGTTCATTAATCTTGCATTACACTGACCCTACGTCACCGTTAACAATCCTAATTACCTGGTATCCTATGATGTCACTGTTCATAATCCTAATTACCTTGTATACCTTGTATCCTTTGATGCCACTGTTCATAATCCTAATTATACTTTGTATCCTATGTCACTGGTCATAATCCTAATTACCTTGCATCCTATGGTGTCACTGATCATAATCCTAATTACCCTGTATTCTATGATGGCACTGTTCATAATCCTAATTACCTTGTATCCTATGATGTCGCTGTTCATAATCCTAATTACCTTGTATCCTATGACGTCACCGTTCCTCCCATCTATCGGCACTGGTGACCAGGAGACATAAATAATCCTTGCGTCCGTAGCAACGGCCGTGACCTGGGCTGGAGGTTTGTCCGGAGCTATGAGAAACAAAATTTGTTTCATTACAAGATTTCTTTTAAATCCTTCTGCTACAAAACACGATTCAAGTTTATGCTACTGTTTACACACGGAAATATCCTTCATTAGTATTACGCTCTAGCATCTGAACCAGTTGATGACGACCAATAATCTTTCTTTAAGGCTGTATGAAACGCCAGTAGTTTCAAACAAGTTGAAAAACGGAATGCATGGTACGTGGCCAAAAATCAATTAACAATAACATGCATTACATTTTATTTCTTGGGAGCAAAACGTTTTGGAATCCTAAACTCCAGACCATTACTTTTACTAAAGTTGTATGGAGAATCCAGTGGTATATGTTTTCACTGAACTTGGTGGAAAAGAAAGAGCTAGCCAGCTTGCGCGTTTTACTGTGTTTCTTTTTTGTTATATCAGCAAACAAACGTTTACATAATGAATTCTGTGGGGCTGCCTATGATCAACAGAGAAACCAAATGCTCACCTCCTTCCGTAGTCCAGTGGTAAATCACAGCAGACTTGTTGCTCGCTCCCTTGTTGTTGTACAGCCTGACGGTGATCTTGTAGTTAGTGTGCCCCAGTAGACCCCCTGCATTGTAATAATCCAAGTTGGACTTGGGAACCCTGGCGATCTGCACGTGTGCGGACGAGGAGGAGGACGCCATCTGTGGTTCCAACACAATCTCGTACCCAACACTGGCACTGTTCCACGTCTCCTGTGCCGGCACCTAAACACAATGTGTTGAGAATGTTTTCGGGGACAAAATCAACAAAATACGCCATACAGCTAACTTCTGTTATTTTAACGGCCAAAGGCCTTTCGACTTTTCAGTCCTTCTCAGTACCTCCTCAGGAACCTTAAGCGACTAGGGCAAGAATGTCAACGAAGACGGTTGCTGAAATTCTAACTTCCCGTTTTACCTTTTCTTGTTTGTATAACTCATTCGTTTCTATTTAATTTTGCGTGAAGCTGTGTGAACATGAAAAATTAGCAACTATAATTTTGAAGCAACACGAAGATAGAAATGATTTCTACTTTGTTGTTCACGTTCTCTAGAAAACCACAAAACTGAGCTTTTCACGTTCTGCTTCTAAAGACAACGACGGAAATGTGGCCAACTGATTGCATTCCATCGTGAAGTCATTGTATTCTGTAATTAAGACTTTTGTTTTGCAACGTTCTCGTTGACGTTCGCATCGTTTTCTAAACCTCGACGGACAGCGAAACAATGGCTTAAGTAGTTACTACTGATGGTTTATGGGGTACTAGTGTGTAATACGCTGGAATCAAACCTATTTAGGCCAGATGTTTGAACAGATATCAAAAAGCAAGAATTTCCTCCGAGTATCACTTTTCAACTCTGTTCGGAAACAGTCTTCATGCTTAATATATTACCTGAGCACACTATGTTTGCGAGATAACTCGACGAATGAACGCATGATCCTTAGCTAAAAAAACACATTTACAATCAAGTAAATTTACGATTGCAGTGTCAGGCTCCACTTATAGTGAATACAATGGAAGTTTACGAGACTGGGCCTGGCACTGCAACTATTCAGGTCACTTCTGTGGCGGCACACCGGAATTCAAACCCAAGACAGAAAAACTAAATGAAATCGCTTGGCGTTTTCTCTGTGAACAGAATTGTCGCTTCTTAACTGTTTAAACGGACTAAGTCATTGCTAAAGTTTAATTTGAGAGCAAAGGTGAGTTCCAACCGAGGATCTCTTTAAAGAACGTGAAAGTCTTACCTTCCATCGCAACTCCAACTGGCCTTTCTTGTCCTGATCTGCAGTGGCCGTTAAATCCTTTGGGGCCGCGGATGGAACTGCAAACAATTGGGATTTTATCAAGAGGTTAATTGAGCAAAACAGCCAAAAGTAACTTACCACCGTGCTAGTCTCTCAAATTTCATTAAATTTGACATGCTCTTCAAATCAGATTTTGTTTCTAAATTGCCAACTACTTATTAACCGAGAGTGAGGTCTGTACGGGAAATATCAAACTGAGGCCTTGCTGTATTGACCGAGCGATAAGGAGGTCAATGCGTCAAGGCTGAAGTCTGATATTCCCGTAAAGACCGAACATTCGAAGTTAATAAGTATTTTATCAAACGGTACATTTCTAAAAGCGAATTTTAAATTTCAATTTTGAGCCTCAAAGGAGCTTAGCCTTTTATGGCGGAACTTTTTGTTTAACCGCTTTATCAACAACAATCTTTTCCTTGCCATATCAATACAAAACTATTCATTTTGGTATGAGAATTAAAAAGATGATCAAACGCAACAAACCACTCAAAGATGAATTATTTATTGTTCCCAACTTGTTTAAAAAGAAAAGCATGAAGACAGGTTAAGAGACGTTAGCAACACACCATACGTTGTGTTTGGGGCTGAAAGGGTTAACTCCACTCCTGTTACTTACTGTCCTCGGCTGTCCTCACGGTACCAGATGCATTACTAGGCGGACTGTTGCCAACAATGTTGATGGCCGTAACTCGAAAGCGGTACTCCGCATATGGCTTCAAGTTTGGGACTTCCAGGGGGAACAGGGGGTACCGCTTGTGGGCGTCACGGACCACTAGCCCCACCCTCCAGGTGGCAGTCTCCGGCCGGTAGTTAGACTCGTTGTTGTAGTCGATGGTGTAGGTGATGATAGGGGCTCGTCCCGTGTTTCCTACTGTCCAACGTAGGAACACAGAGCGGGCTTCCACCTTCTCGACTAGAATCTCTGACGGGGACTTAGGTTTGACTGGTAACAGACAAAATTATTTGAATTGGTTAGACGAAATGATTCGAGTTCGCAGGAAAGAGCGCTCTGAAACCAACTGACTTAAATATCTATTGCCGTGAGAATGAACTGCTCAAGCCAGTGAGCCACGATCAAAACACACGACTTACAGAACACTTTTACATATATCCTCCCTGTTCTAGTGATTATTATAAAAACTGTTTCTACCCTAGATCAATTAAACAGTGGAACAATCTTCTTCTCATATTGCTAACTCAGATTCCGTTAAATCCTCCAAACAAGCAGTCCGTACCGTACCGTACCGTCCCCCACTAAACAATGAATACTTTCTCTGGTTCCCTTCCTACTTTGACTCCTATAGTTTAAACATCTTATGATACGTAATATCAAATTCAGTGAGTCTAGGTCAATGGTAAATGACTATGGTAAATTGGATGATGTTGAAAACGATAAACAATGATGATGCTGCTGATGGTGATGATGACGATGACAACAATGAAGATGAGACAAATTATGATAACGTTGATAATTAATGTTAAAGCGATAATGATAATGGTGGTAATAGTGATTATGGTGACAATGAAAGTTAAGTCGACAAACTTTTATACAACCTCAAGATTGAGCGCCAAACTGATCCTTGAGAGTCTTAAATACATTTTTAATTCTAAAATAGATAATGCTGAATGCCAATTAAATATGAAATCAACATTTATAATTTATCTTTCAATTTTTGCAAATAAGGATTTAATTCATAAAGAGAATATTTTATAGATGTTATTTCCTTTTTCATTTCTCCGTTATTTCTTTTCGCTTATGAATTTTTGTATACCTTTCATGTTTACATGCAATTTCATTAAGTGTGTGTGGTTTAACTTGAGAATAACTTGAGAATAACTAGAGGATGTTCTTTTCTGAACCATTGCTCTGAATCGTTTCAAAGATATGATACGAATGTTTTTGTTTCTTTTAGCGTTTACATATATATTTAACATTTTTAACCATTTTACAATTTAACTAGCAACTTTTAAGTAAAACTTAAAAGCTGTATTTTTAGAGGGCGTAAAGATCTTAACTTTAGAAACAATAAGCGTTTTTTAAATAAATTTAAATTATCATCATTAATATTTACCGCAAATATTACTTACAGATAGCTGTTGAATGGCAGAATGTCCCATTATTATTCAATAAAGAAAAAATTAAAAACAAATGTTAGTGACCTGAATGAACAAATTTATAAACTCATTCTTAAATATTTATTTTTATACTCTTTAGCGCATGTCAAGCTTACCTTGAAGATGTTTATTAAAGAAATGTCACTAAATTTATGAACAAGATGAAGATTAGGGGAGCTCCTTGCTTGACTAAATGTCCTCCCCTCACTTGACATCACCCTCAAAAATGAAATTGAAAAAAACGCCGCCTACCCACTCTTACCCCTCACCCTCTCTTGATAACATAGCCACGTAAAAATAATGGAAGTTCACGAAAATTATACTCTCTTTTCATTCGACAAACGGTAACGTATCAAAAACGTTTATCATAGAACGATCTTGTGGGGGATCAAGTAAGGCAACTTGCGGATTTTCTCTTTCAAAAAAGAAAAAAAGCAAAGACTGTATTTAGTTTGCCGGACACCAATAAAAACGAGAAAAAAAACAATGAAAAGGGAAAACTAACTCAGTCAAAGATCGTACGAACAACATAATTTTTGGGTTCGTTTCGGTCGCCCCGAGCCTCAGAACTTTATTTAGAACTCCTCTGAACTGTGTCCTCCTTCCAACAAGCCTAATCTTAATTTGCTACATAAATAAACTTGAACCTACGGGATCTATAAAATTGAAAGAAACACAACAAGCTTTTCAAACATGTCACCTGGAGAGCTCAATGTCCTGGCCACCAGCCTCAAAGCCGTACCAGGCCCCACTCGAGTCACGGCTGCAACTTCCACTGTATAGAGGGTCTGCGGGCTCAACCCGGTGATGACAGCCGAGATACTAACGTTGGACACGAGGGTTTCCTTGGGCGTATAAGGGCGCGAGTCGTTACGCCAATGGCGAACACGGTAGTTCTTCAACACGCCGTTTACCTCGGCTGGTTTCAGCCAGCTCACTCGCAAGGTGTCTGAATACAACTCAGACACACTGAAAGACCTCGGGGCATCAGGAACTGAAAACGTAACACGAGTGTTGGACAGTTATAATCAAGTTTATTATTTCAAAAGAAATTAGAAAATTTGGAGTGTTGAATCTGAGAGAAAAGTTCGCATCTTGTAATGATTTTCAGGCAAATGCAGGATGGCTGGATGGATGGGATTATAAATTGTACAGACAACTATTTTGTTGCTAAAACAAAGATAACTCAACAACTGAACATCAGTTGGGTGCGGCCTAAAGGTTATGCTTCAGTTCATACGAACAAAACTTGAAGTCGAGGCTTCGTGTCAACTTTTCATCACTTCATGCCCTGGATTGTATAATTTGTTGTATATTTGTTGTATTTTTTCGCACTAAGCCTTGGCTGCAAGTTACTGTTCATGAAGTGAAACGTTGGTTTCTACTCGTCACTCCGGTCCTAAACCAATTGCAGAACATTATAGGAGGTGCCATGTTATGCCACGTACGTTAAACGTACGTTATAACATAATGAATAATTTCTGCATATGCTGTTTAAAAACAGATATATCTTGAAACCTTAGTATTCTTTACTCTTGCATAGATCGTTTTCGCATCTTTTTCCGCTTACTTTTTTTTCTTCTCTTTTTGCTTTGTTTCTGCTATTTCCCTCATACAAACCGATCAAAGCACATTCAATCAAAATAGAGCTCTGGTTACCCGGCTCGTACAGCCCCTTTGGTTATTCCAGGCAACCAGCACCTATCTATTTATATAATTTTCCTTCTTTCTGAAATTAACATACATGCAACAAATGAGATGAATAAAACGATGTTGTTGTACTGCGCCACCTCTTGCCTAACTAGAGACCACTACAATGAAAGCATTAACTCCCTTCCTTTTTCAGGTTTACCAATGACAGTACCCAAAACAACAATGCGACTGGCAGTTATCGTTTTACCTCATCACTTCACTGAACAACTCCTAGAAAAACGCAATCGTAAAGGAAAAATTCTTGGGGGGGGGCGGGTTGTTGCCCGACCGGTCAGTTGTCGAACGGCTTAACAGGCTCTCTCAATCCAGTCAAACTCGACAAATGAAAGGTGTTCTACAATTGGAAATCATTTTATTGATAGCATAATTGCCTCACCTCCTTCTGATGTCCTGACGAGCACGGGGTCAGTAGCTGGTCCAAACGCAGCACTGTTCTTAGCCTTAATGGTGACTTGATACTGTGTAAATTTCTTCAGACCAGCCAGCTCTCCTTCCTGTACAATATCTTGCGAGTCGTGGTTGTGATAAGTAGACACTTTTGAAGCACTGGACGAAGATCCTTGTTCAGTCGCTTCAAGCTACAACACAAATTTGTATACAAGTAATATTTACACCTAGAATTCTGAATAAGCTTTCACGTAAATGATAGTCGAAGTAAACATAACTCGTAAATGTTTTGTCAATTTATGGTAGCCACATCGGTCCTAAAATCGAGTCACACATCTTTGCAAACTGTTCACATTACAGTCCTTGGTTGACATACTTTACACGTAGTGCAGTAAAGAACTCGAACGATTGAACATCAGCAGTCAAACAAGCTAAATGTGTATTTACCAAATATGTTTGGATTCTGCCATTCTGTTGCTTCTGTGGAGGAGGTTTCCACTGCAGTTTGACGCTTGTAGTTGTAATCTGAAGCACTTTCACCTCCTGAGGGGGTGCAGATGGGGCTGCAACGGTAAACAATGAATAAAAACAGTGTTTAGTAAATGTTATCATCATCAGTCATTTCCGTTCCAGCAGGCACATATGGCCTCGCGATGAGTTAACAATGTACTGTAAATACCTGCCATGCAAAAAAAGGATATCTTTTCAGTTTATCAAGTGCATGGATATTGAATTCTAAGGAGAACAACGACTGGTAGATTAAACGTTTTGCAAGGACGCAGGCTCCATTATATAAGATAAACCCGTTTCCAAACTGCTGCGAACTTTCAGCAAAAAAGCCCATGACCCTAATTAATGGCAACAATTGTCTCACAAGCAACCACGCTCCACTCTGACGGTCATCTTTAAAATGATATCATCCGGTCCTGAACAAAATGTAAAAAACACACCCCGTTCATAAAATAGTTGTAATGACAGACCCGTGAAATGTGCACCAGGACAAGGTGTCTGTCATAGAGTTCTCGACAATGCCTCGACTTCATATTGCTGACAACGCACAGCTCCAAACTTCAACATGCTGGCTATATTGCGAGTTCAGCGCACGCAAAACAACTGTGGAAAACGCTCACCTCCCTCGCCTGTTGTCACCTTCATTGGGCTACTGAAGGGGCCTGAGCCGGCCGAATTCACTGCCCTCACTCTGTACTCATACTCGGTAAACATCAGCAGGCCGTCGATAGTAATCTGCGTGGTGGTGCCGCCCTGTGCAGTCTTAGTGGTATAGCTACCTGACTGATACGCGGCAATCCGGTAGTCCACATCAAACCCAGACAAGGGGCCGTTGTGAGTTGATAAGTCTGGGATCTGTGAGGAGGAAACAGTTAGTCCTGCTAAATATGATTTTTAAAAACAAGTAAAGTAAATTAACTTCTCAACCAGCTTACCAAACCCTACAATGTGACTATTCATTTAGTTTGTTTTGAAGAGTTTGATTATTTCACAAAATTCAAAAGTTGAGAATTTTCATAAAGCTTGAACAATTTTAATGTTTGCAAATGTAGGACTATACAGTTGCTGTGCAATGGAGCTGGTACTGTAACGGCATGCAAACAAGAGTTCACACAGATACACACTGAGTCCTGATCAGATAGGTAAACATACACACCAACACAATGCCATGAAGACAATGTGTCTCACCTGCCTAGAAGTGACATGCACACGATCACTTGTCACATTAACACCCTGAGCGTGGTTAGTTGAGATCTAAATCAGCCTGTTTTGGTCGTGTTCCGTTATAATCTGTTTTCGTTTTTCCAAACTGATACAACTGAAAAAGGCTGATCTTAAAGCATAACCTCCCAGAAAGGCGGCCAAAGTTTAAACCTGGCGAGTTCCAAAAGCTCTTATACAGACCTACACAAACGAACGGACATATACACACATGCATTCACCGGCATGCACAATAATAAGGTAAAACGTTTGAAAACCAACACGCACCTCCCACTGGACCATAAAGGACTGAGCGTTCACTGGACTCCCTCTCACGTTGCGTGGCGGCGCTGATGGGGCTGAAAGAATAAGAGTAATCCCGTTTATACCAAAACTCTTGTATTCTGTTTTGCACAGCTGACAAAACTATTGGAATTGTAGGGTAAAAAATGGACAACCGTGTATCAAAGAAACAAAAGTGTTCGATTCTTCTGTATTCATTATTACTGTAATTGTTGTTATCATTATCATATTATTACTATTATTATTATTATTATTATTACTACTACTGCTATTATTATTATTATTATTATTACTACTATTATTATTATTATTGTTATTATTATCATTAACATTATTATCACCATCAGCATTGCAAATAAATATGGCTACAACGGTTTACCAAATTCATAATTGATAAAAGGGGACTCGTTATGAAACTTGCCAGTTTCTTTGTTATATATGTTTTTGTTCTCTGTTTCTCATGTCCGTTGGCCTTGACTGTGCACAAAACACAAAAAGTATTGAAATGCAAATGAACGACTAACCAGTAAAAACATTTGGGAACAAAACAATGAGCACGGTCAAGGTTTGTTCAACATAAAACAAAGCAGCTTTGTTTACTCCCTTTGAAATTTGTTGAGTTTCCCAACCGATAAAATGTACTCTTTCATCAAAACTTTTTGGTCATATTTATATTTAAAAAATTAGAGCAAATATTATGACAACATTAGTCTGTGACGAAGTGTGACTGGTGGAGTACTGGAAAAAACGGAAGTAAATTATTTCAGTTACAATTCGGGTCAGTCAAAATTTACCTGCTATCAAAGTCTTGTAGAAAGTAGTTGGTGAACTGGCGGCTCCCACTCCGACTTGGTTAACAGCTCTCACTCGAAACTTATACTCCGAGTTGGGTATAAGATTCCGTACGACAACAGAGACCTGGTTACTTGACGGGTTGATGTTGTCGTTCATGAGCTTCCAGCCCTCGGTCGCCTTCATGGCCTCCACGTGGTAGTTAATGATGGGACTGTTGCCGTCATATCCGGGTGGTTTCCAGGTCAGTCGCATTTGCGTGGTTTGTCTCTGTGTCACCACGGGGGTAGTAGGAGGAAACGGCGACTCTTTAAAGATGGACAAAAATGTTCATTAATATTGGTCTTACGCACTTTCATGCATTTTCTGGAATTGGTAGAGTCGAGGGAAAATTCTCAAACAAAAACAACTTATCAAACAACAAAGAATAGAAACAGAAAAGCAGACAGCTTCAAAGACTCGTTGTGCGTAACAACCCTGCAACAAAGCCAATGTCAGCCGAGCGGTGGGCCACAGACAGACAGACAGACAGACATTAATTAATTAACAGAGAATCAACAATCAGATAAAAGGAGCTTCGCAGTGAAAAATAAGGCAGATGAAAACAAATGGTTAAAGGAAATGGCAGAGATATCACGACGAATGTCTAGCTGGGTTCGACCATTCAGGCAGATAGACAACCTGACAGATAGAATGGCAGATAGACACACCGAAGGATGTCACACAAAAACATTATAGACCATAACCTCGTTCCCAGGGCCCTCTTCCAGAAAAAGAAAGGTCCCTGGGAATGAAGTTGTACACGTCACATGCACATCAATGCTGTACCTTGTACGATGAGTCTCCCACTTGTGGTTCCATTGCCGACAGTTGACTTGACCTCGCACTTGTAGGTCCCAGCGTCCTCATCACGGACAGTGCTTATTTGAAGGGAGCCATTGCTAAGCACTGACATGCGTACTGCATCGATAGCATTGCCATCTTTCGTCCAAAGGAAATGCGGAGTGACAGATGGGTCCTTGGTGACGCCACAAGGCAGGATCTTCCTCAGACCTTTCATGGCTTTGATTTCCGACGGTAGAGGTGACGAGATGACTGTTCGGACTGGGATCAGAGAAATAGGGCCACATTAGAGACTCCTGCCCTGATTAACATGTCTATCAGTGTTACGTAGCGTTACTGCACTCTTAATTTACACTCCTTTCTTACTGGATCAGAGAAATGAGGCCACATTATAGAGTCCTGCCCTTGATCAACATCTTCTACCAGTGTTACTTAACATGTATACCATCTTGTTTTACAAAAACTTTTTTATATTAAGACCATAAGAATGGACAAGATCACAGAAATAGAGCAAATTCATGGAGACTCCTGTCCTTGATTAACATGTTTTATCAGTTCTACTTCACGGTAGTACACTCTTGTTTCACACTCTTTTCAGTCTTACTGGATCAGAGAAATAAGACCACACAAGATATAGATTTTCTCCCTTGAATATCATCTTCTACCAATGTTACTTAATATTAATACACTCTTGTTTTACGAAAATATTCTTATATTACGGCTATGAGAATGGACTGGATCAGACAAATAGAGCCACATCATATAGACTTGTCCTTGGTTAACATCTTCTACCATGCAGTGTTACTTAGAATTACCACTCTTGTATTAAGAGAACATTTTTATACTAAGGCCATGAGAATGAAACAGAACACCATTAGAAGCAGTGTGATCTGATGATGGTCGTAAGATCGAAGGCGTTTGTCGTTTGTATTTGATAGTTTACAAACTTATCGTAGGAATTCTAAAAAGGGACTGCAGTTTTATAGTCGCTCCATTTAAGCTTCTCTTTTCCAAAACTAGTTCATTTCCTTTGTACTCAAAGTATATGGATCTAGGCAATTAATTAAAAAAAGAAACTCTTTTATAACAACAAAATTGCCAAGGATCAAAGCATTTTTGTACTATCTAAGCCATCTAAATCAGCTGCGAATGCCTGTGATATAAACACGCCAGAGATTGCAGAGCACGAGAGAAGTATATTTTGTCCGTATTAACAAGCATATAGTCTGCTGACATTACTTGGTTTTGTACTTACTGAGAATCTTGAGCTCAGCCGAAGCATTCTTGCTGCCCTCCACATTTCGTGTCACACACGTGTAGCTCCCGCTGTCTTCCTTTTTACTGTTGGTAATCTGAAGAGCTCCAGTCGCCTTCTGACGAAAGCGCGAGCTACCACTCGTCACATCAACGTCTTTACTGCCATCCTTGGTGGTGACCCTCCACATAACTGAGGGGGTGGGTGCCCCCCTGGACACACATTGAAGCTCAATTGTCTCGCCAACAATGGCGACAGTGTCCTTTGGTGGAACATCTATGTAAAGTGGGATGTCTGGAGAAATTCAACAAACACATTGAAAAAAATTAGAACAAAAAATCTTCACTCATTACAGTGTCATTGCTACTCGGAATTTGAAGTACTTTTGTTGCTATGTTTGTTTTCAGCTACTGTCAATAATACTCTATTCAAACAAGCATCACATTCTGGGGAAGGTGTTCTGCAGATCAGTGAACCACGACTGGTTAACAGGGTTCGTTCTCTCAGTTTTGACCTTCTGAAATCTAATGACTTTCCATGAACCTTCCCATGACCCTTAGCAATCTTCCATGGTCTACCGTTAACTTAGCTCTTTTAGTGATACCTGAAACTTGTCTCAATTTGAGCTTTTATTAGCACAGTAACTAATCCAAGATAGAACATACGTAGTTAAGAAAGAAAGATACTCATTTACCAATAAATCTGATCTAATGGGGAACCAGCTTTCTGAAAGTAAATTGAATCTTGTTTTCTTCTCACTCGTAAAAGTAAACTGGCCTATGTTCCAATACAATAGTTTTTATTTCCGATGATTTTCCATGACCAAAATCCAAATTCCACGACTTTCCAGGTTTCCAAGGCCCGTATGGACCTGTTCCATTTGTCTCCAGACACCAGCGATCATTCTGTTACGTTTCAGGGTGACGCATAAAACATCAAGGGCTGCGAGGAGGTAGTATACTCTACAGAGGGAACTTTTGAACTGTGTTATATATGACTAAACAAACACTCAAACTTGTGTTAAATTGATATGGTAGTTCCTCGATTCATACTCCCAGTATTGAAAAATTAAACGTTATCCTCCTTTCCATGCAGCTTCTTTGCAGCTTCTTAGCGTTCTGCGCAAGATTATGAAAATGGCTCATCCATTTCAAAGCCTTCTGAACGTATTGTGTCACTGTAGCCATTACGAGAAGGAGGGGGACCTGGGGACAACCTACAGGTAGATGAATACGGAATTCTTACTTTTTAACTTCAAAAAAGCTGTAGCAATGCTTTGTCCGCCATCATTAGTTGCAAGGCACTGGTAAAAACCGCCGTCACTTGTTTGCAAGCTGCTGACAGTCAGCTCATTGGTGCTACTGATAACAATGCGACTGTCACTGTTTGGAGCTGAAACTTGCTTGCCGTTGTGATACCAGGCAATCTTTGCCTGTGGTGACCCAGTAACATTACATGGGAAACTGACATTTCTGGTTAAAAACTCCTCAAGCTCTCTCGCCGGCTTTGCTATAAAACCTGGGATAACTGCAACAGAAAATGTGATATTACTCTAAACTAGAAAACTGTCGTCCTGCTAAATTTGCAAATATCAAAATTTTCACATTTTTTATTGATTTTGCTCAACTTGTTATACCTGGGCAATAACTATTAGAACTGTAAGCAGTGCAGGCACGCCAAACTTTCAGCATTATATATGACAATTGTAGTCAAATAGTCCAACCTCATTATCCGTAATATATGGACGCCAAAAGAGTTTGAACAAAGCGTCTTTAGTGGCAAAGCGCAGAAAAGACTATGTTTCTGTTCTGGACTTTCGTGTTAAGGACATCCTTGATTCGTTAAGTTTTGGTAGACAAGGTAAATTTTCATCAATGAGAAATATATTAGTGTCAGAATCACTTGAAAAAGGTGGTTTTGAGAAATTTGGGACATTCTACTTTGGCAGTGGTGATCATTCGATCAGCAACGAACTGAAAATGTTCTTTATTTTCTCTCGGTTGTTTTATGCTCATTTGATTTGCATTTTGTCAGGACTACAGGGCCGTTGTAGCAAAATGAAAGGCAATCAACACTTTTACTTTGATAATACACAAGTAAACTGTAAACCGTTTTCCGCTCTGTTATTCATAGTTGAGTATCCATATGAGAATCCACATGATGATCCATATGGGGATCTACATGTAGAGGTTCGATGGGAGATTTTCTGGAACAAAACATTTTGCTTCATTTTCCCGCTCTGGAGTCAGTGCACAAAATTCCACAATATCTTCTGAAATTGGAAGATTACGTATACTGCTGCACTCTCATACCATAAACTCCTGGTTGTAATTACAAGACCCTCGCCCCTGGTTACAGGCATGCCCATTGTTCATCTTAAAATATTAGCCAAAGCAACTTATTTCGATATTTTTCGGATGTATAGCGATAGTTGGCGTGTCGTCATCCATTGTTATTAATGTGCCAACCAGATATCTATTGGTTGCTGGAACAAAGCAGTCTTTTCAAATCGTGGTTGGCACATTTGCATTGCAAAAGTAATGTTTATAAACACCAACTATCGCTATAGTCGGACGATTCGTTAGCTTAATTTGAAACGCTTTTTTATTTTGTCGTTATAGACCTCAACCTTATTTCCATATGAGTGAGTTCAATAAAACCCCTGGTTTTGCAAGTAACAAGCATGTGACTTGATAGCAGGACTTGTGTTATGGTATCGTGTATTATTGTATAATTATCACAGGTTTTACTGCCAAATTAAAAACTTTCAGTTGGTAATTCTGACTTTTCAATTTATAAACGCAACAACCTTTAAAAATGAAAGTGTCTGGAATGTAAAAGGCTGATTTAAATGTTCTTATACTTCTTGTCAAGTTGAAGCAGTAGGGACAATAAAAGCCGATTCATTACTGGAAAATTAAACATTACAGTTGGAACAACACATTCTAATGTCTGCTGTAACATTACTCTCCAAAAGCCATATTTTATTTAAAAACTTACCATCAACAACTAACTTTGCATCTGCCTTTGCTGCTGATTGCGATGGCTGGTTAGTGATGTGGCAGGAATATGTATCCTCATCTGCTTTCACTGGATTCTTGACCTTCAGTCTCTTGTTATGATCAGTAAAGGTGTACTTTGCGCTGGCTGATATACTAACACCATTCTTCCGCCACGAAATGTCAGGCATCGGTCTGAAACATTCAGTTTAATATCAGTATATTTACTAGGATTCGTACACCATCAGAAATTGGAAAATATGGCAGGAGTATTCTTGGCGGAGTCTTACAGGAGTTTTCCAAAAATACCGGTTTGAAGTTACACCTAACAGAAAAATAGAGGTTTCAATTACAACAAACATTCAAAACATTTAATGGAAAAACAGTGATTTTCGATGACTGCAAATGTTCTAGGATTTACTTTTAAGTTCTCCAAGAGTCTGTCTGGAATTCCCGAGCTCAATCCCTTACAACTCGATTACCATAAAAGCTCTAATAAGCCCCCCGTCTGGAGGTTGAAATTTTT
>JAOBYH010033227.1:0-12370 GCA_025403525.1 Umimayanthus kanabou | reverse complement strand
CAGTTACGAGTTTTATAAGAGCTTGAGACTGGAAAGTTCGGGGAGGGGGGTACTAACGACACCGCGCTTATAGCTGTCGATAACCTTTTGGAAAATCCAGCCAGACATATACATATACATATACATATACATATACATATACATATACATATACATATACATATACATATACATATATTGTTCAATTGTATATTATGCTCCAGATATCATTCTGTTGAGCACTCTTATGGATTGGGTGGAGAGTCTCTCAGAGAGGCACTCACTATTTGCACTTATGCATCGCTCACTGCTCGCAGTTTGAACACTCTGGTGACTCCACAATGCAGTCCTACAATGTGTAACCATACATCGCGTGCCCAAGTTCACGAGCTGCCGTAATGCCATTATGGTGGTAACCGGGAGGGCACATTGTTCAGTTGTATATATATATACATACATACATACATACATACATACATAATTACATACATACATACATACATACATAAATACATACATACATAAATACATACATACATACATACATACATACATACATAAATACATACATACATAAATACATACATACATACATACATGCATGCATGCATACATACATACATACTGATACATACATACATACATACATACATACGTACGTACGTACATATATATATATATATATATATATAAAAGCTCGGACGACCAAACAATTCTGATCGAATAACCCTTCGTTTCAACGCGGCGCTACTTGTACAAGCTTGTAATGGAACAGTGATCACATTTACTTTGATGTGCAAACTAAATTTGAAGCAACATGAACATACCATCTATAAGACCAAAAACAGCAAAGTTACGTCAACTAACGGCTTTGTTTTCATATACAAAACATATGTTTAATAATTATATCATTTGCAAATCGATCCAAGCTCGTTAAGACCACAGTGTCATGAATGTTTTGTTCTGTAAGCCCGAGTTGAAATGTTGAAAACAGTCTCATATGGAATCGCGTTTCTCCCCTTTTTTTCTCTTTTCTTTCCTCTTTTATACCAAAACAACGCAGATTTTGTGACATATGAAACGAACGAAAATCAAAAGTAAAAATAATAGTTAAGACAGGCGTTAATTAAAAGTGTTTTAATTATTCAATTTTAAAAAATTAATCTATCACGTTGCCACTGTTTATCTGCAAATTTATCTTAAAATCTGCTTCAAAACAACTATAACACCTACTGCAGCTTGGTTACACTCGTTCAAAAATTAAAACATAAAGTTGCAACTTTTTTAGATTGTTGCGTTATAGCAGAAATCATTACCAAATTTACAGGAAATTACGCTATTATGTACCTAAAATCCGTAGTCGTTACTGAAGGGCAAATGTATTTATATTGCCCGACTGTTTAAACATCGCTCACTTTTGTTTGTTCAGTTTTGTAAAGAAAAGAATGACATGTGCTCTTAAAGTAGGGTTTTTTTTATATGAAAGGTTTAAAGTTCCGTTGCTATGGATATTAGTCGCTTTGTGACCCATGGTATCCACTGATGACAATACTTCTTTTCTCTTTCAAAGAATAAATGATATTTGGATTTGCTGTCATGATTCAAAACACTTCATTTTATAACTCAAAATTCATCTCTTAAGGACCATACTTGCTGCTCTAATTTTGCTGACCCATCTTGCTCTTCAAGTTTGGCTTCTCAAATAATAATAAATAGAATTTACAGTCATAACAAACAATTAATTTGTACCTGAGAAAACTTTTCTTGAGTGCTGTCGATGCAAATATCCCACAAAATCCTATTGCACAAAACGAAAATGCAAATTCGGCGAATTTTGTAGCACTATTTTACACTGAAAAGTTAATTCCTGATTAGAAACCTGCTGCAACCGCATACAAAACTTGCCTTGTACAATCCGTTTTTAGAAAAGGCATTTCTTCGATTGTGACTTGAAACTGACTGTTCACAGTTCAAATGAAAAATACGTATCGCAGGAATAACAGTCTTACATTTAATTTTTATTTTGTTCAAAATCTTTTTTCTCAAAATGCTAATTTCCATGCGTAGCAGGTGTTTTGTAGTTTGAAGTTCGTTCCTCTTTCATTAGACAAAGTGAAAAGTAAATTGACAATTACAAGTTCCTGCAAACCGTTAAAAGTTTGTCATCACATTTTCATGCAGAGATCTTGCTCTAATTCACTCAAATTTTTGCTAGCTTGATGTTAAAAAAAACCGTGCCACATTTTTGTTTCCTTTCTGCGAAGTTCAAGGACAATCGAAAACACCAGCCGAAGTATTTGTCCACACTCGACTGAAAAAGAGTTTGTTTTTACTTCAGCTAAAGAAACTCGTAAATTATTTAGGACTGTCAGTGAGTGTGCAAGCGCTCAAACAAATAACACCCGACACTGTTCTTCCCGACTGAGGATCGAGATCTTAATGAAAACATTTGAACTGCTGTGTCCTCAGTTTTATAAATATGTTTGGATAACTGCATGTATTCTTCACGCGATACAACACCCAACTATTTGTGAAAACCGCAGTTAACCAGTGTAATAAAATAAACTACATATTAAACCATTAGATAGTGTACGATTAGAAGTTGGCAAGTTACTAGCGATTACTTTCATTTCAACAACGTTGAAGGTTTGCTGAGGAAGTCCGCCATGTCACTTCTAACTTTTCTTTGCAGTTCTGAAGTTTGCTTGCTGCGAACAAATTTTAATAGTACATATTAATGAACCCTTTTGTAACTGACGTTTCAGTATTCACCAGTTTTAGCTGTAATGTCAATTTATTTTTAATTGTGGCAACCGTTAACATAAGATCTCACTACCGATATAGATTTAAAACGAAAACTATTCGACGCTATAAGCACATAATCTCTTCGTTAATAGGCCTTCAGCATTATCCTAATGAGACATTACCATAATACAACATGCTGTCTCACTTACCAACGCGTTTTTTGTGTTTCCGCTGCTTTCAAATACATCACTTTTATCTTCCTCATTTCTGTTTTCACGTTCATCGGTGGCGGATTGAGAAACTTGTGGACTTGTTTTTTCAAATGTATTTGTGTCCTTGTTATCTTGCGAAATTGGGGCTGAATCTGTAGCTCCTGTTGAAATTTCTCCCTTATTGTCGCTATTACTTCTTCTGACCAGACTATCGTTTGGAGATATTTTGTTTTGAAATATCTTTGGCTTTGTCGAAGGCGAACAGTTGTCTGTTTCTGAATCCTTCTCGCGTGATAAATGTAAAACTGGAGTGGGTCCATGGAATTTAACTTTTTCTGAGGATTTGCTTCGATCGACAGAGGCAGCTAGTTTCGGAGGTAGTCCTCCTGGTCGAATATCGTCGTTAGATAAGCCCATATTGTCCCGAGCCACTTGAGGCCCCATTTTGTATCCCAACTTTTTAAGAGCCCTAGAGTTTAAATTTTCCACCCTGATGTTTCGAAGTGCCTCCAAAGGATCGGCGACCATATTTTTTGTTTTCTCTTCAATAACACTGCTAATGGACACAATTACACCAGACATTATTGCTAATCCAATCACCATGTACAACAAGTTTAAGAATTCTAGTGTCACAGCTACTCCGTCGCTGCCTTTTGTACCTTTCTTGGGTACAAAATCGCCAAACCCAATTGTGGTTAGTGTCACAAAGCAAAAATAAACCGAGTCGAAGTAATCCCATTCTTCAAATTTCCAAAACCCAATTGCAGGAAGAAAGATAATCAAAAGAAGGAAGATGAATGCAACGATAGCTGTTTTGATTTCCAATTTTTCCGTTTCACGATTATAAACTCGTCTATCAAACTGTTTTAGTCCCGACTGAATGGCTTCCGATATGCGGTTTCCGACAGACCTCAAAGTCAAACCGGTGAGAGGGATGCCAAAGAGAGCATAGAATATGCATAAAACTTTCCCCAATAACGACTTCGGGACGAGGTGACCATATCCTGGAAATTGAAAAATAAAAAAGAGAAAATTTAATCTTTTTCAGTCAGGGATAATAACTTTATAAGGTTACGTATATTCAGTAAAAACGAATAACTTTTGATGTCTTTTAGAATTTCCTTCACCATAATTACCATTTTCCATTTAATAATAATATGATTCAGTTTTCGAGCAACTCGTGGAGGTGAAATTTTAACATTTTCGTCCATAGACATGTATTCTTATCTAATTACCTCTATAAAAAATATATCGAAGATGAAGAACGAAACGTACACAAATATGTAATCTGCCATGAAGAAAGTGCATCGTAAACTAACTCAACCGACTGATTTACTTTGTGAATTTAGCTGCTGGACGACTGAATTTCAATTCGAGTTAGTGATAGTTCGCTTAGTAAGGTTTGAGCCTTAAGAGTTAAGGCTTATTTCAAAACGCGTCACTTTTCCTCAAAAGAAGACTTGTTAGAATTGCGTAATAACTCTTAGTAAAACAAAACCTACGACGTGCATTCAAGTCTTACTCTTCTCAACATCTGGGATAAATATTTTCATAACAAACGCCTATCCGGTAGACGCCATTACGATCGACCACTGTGTTTGTACTTCAACGAGCTTTCGCTTCGTCAGTTCATGAGTGTGTTTGTAACAACGCCATCAACGATGGCCTGATCGGATGTCTGCTTTTAAAAGTCGGAAGGATTCTAATTTCAACTGTCTTTTTTTGGCTAACTGAACAAAGTTCTTTATTTTTAACTGCAGTATTGGCGTGAAAATAAACGATATCTGTCCAACGAGCTCATCGAAAAAGACAAAAGGTAATTCACGTATTCATTCATTTCGTTTCCTTGAAGTTTCCGACCCACGAATATTGCTCCGGCCCATATTTGAAGACCGATATAATCATTGCCTTTGTTCGCACTTCAACGTTTGTACAAGGATATTTTTGTTTGTTATGTGAAAATAAATGGCGCGCGACTTATTGAGAAACGTTCTTGTTCGCTCGATATTTTTGTCCTATTTAGACAACTTAACGGAGCCGGTTTTATTACGATGCACTAATTTTAGGTATAGCACATTTTATGAAACCAAAACAAAACTTAAATTTACAATAAATGTAGATTGCGCCGTTCAAGAATATTTAGGAGAAAAACACCACATGTCATTTCCATAACACGTCTTATTCCATCCTGCCAAGCAATATTTAATTTTTGTATATTCAAAAATATTTTAATAAACTCAACTGCCGGACGTTATTCCTTCATTTTATAAGGTCGAATGGCCGTGTTTTAAACTAGAGGAATGTTTATTCGATATAAAATAAATGAAAGAAATTCCCCTTTCGTTATTGAACACGAACGATCATAATTTCCATTCAGTTAAGCGAATTCCTCCTATTAAATAAACCATAAAGAAACGGTGAATTCGAATTTGTACTCTCCCCTGCCACGGAAGAGAAAGTTCTTTGGTTCGCTTTTATCAAAAGCGAGAAGAAACTTTATTTCCTCCACGTCCATTTAATCATCAGTATCAATTTCATTTCTTCGTTTCCTTGTAGTTGCGCCAGCCAGATATCAGCAATACTTAGCTATATGCGGCCTGCTTCAGCTCGTTTGACTAACAAATGAGAGCGTCACAGTCAAGCTGTCGCAACTTTAAAACATTTTAGCTTTTGGTTTACATGTAAATAACAACGGAAAAATACGAATATACTTCTTTCATACTGGCACCAAGCGTTTTTGCCATATTCTGTTTTTCTTGCTAAACCACAAAGTGTCATGGACCTTTTAATAATGATAACAAGTCATTGGATTCATACGTTGATAAATTGAGCTAGAGTGAAGTCACAAATTTCCACAGTTGAGGTTAGAGCTTGTTGCAATATTATGGCCTCCACTGCGCGATTCTTTCTTTGCGGGTTCACAGAAATTTTTCCTTTGGTCAAAAAGAAAATAAAAACACATAAAGTGTTTCATGAAATTGTTTTGAAGTAGACAACGTTTGATTTTTGGCTAGATCCCAAATTTAGTTGCTAAGGCTGATAACATAGAGCATGATTGCCGGTTAAATTTTTCAGTAAGCTACACGTTCAGAGGGACAAGCTTGAGCTATTAACAAAAAAACATAATGTTACAGTATCAGAACTTACCAATAGTTGTCACCACATTTCCAGCGAAGAAAAAGGCGTCCATAAAATCCCAATTCGTAGCCGGATAACCACCGGTTTGGTTATTACCATATGTAATATCGTAGCCTAAATCCAATGCATCTTTAAGTCCATCCAATAACTCAGCCATATCTTTCTCGGAAATTTTGAACCTAGATGTAAAATTTTTTCGTAGCTCTTCAAACTGCAATTTTTTCCGTCGTTTCTCTTCCTCAGGGGATTCAATGGCGTCAAATATTGCTGCTCCAATGAGAAGGTAGACAAGGAAAAGCAAGATTCGTACTATGAGTTTCTTTGAGCTAGAACTAACTTCCATTATTGCCCTGGTTCACCATATGTGCTTTTGAGAATTTTCATATCTCCTTTTACCAGAAAATGTTGACGATAAGATCTCCATGAAGAGTGTTACGGGCATCGAAATAAAATGGAAAAACAACGAAGAAAACTTCACTCAGTCAGTCGTTTCATTATGATTTTAGTTTGGTTGGTTGGTTGGTAAGTTTGTTCATGACAATATGGCAATACACCAAACTCGTTACCAACTTAAGCACCTGTTCCCCAAAGAGCATGCGCAATTGCATACGTTTAGCGCTTTGCTCGTTTTTATTAGAGATTCTGTCGCTAATGACTGCTTTGAGCAGGAGCTTCAAAAACTAAGGGTTTCTGTGACAAGCCCTTAACAATTTCTCTTGCTGGTTTCAAACTGGAAAAAACGTAAAGAATTGTTCAATATTCATAATATTCATTAAATCATCGACTTTTATCGAGTCTATCTTGCCATCACGAAAGTTCTGTTTGCGTCTTTGTTGGCTGTGTTGATACGAATGGCTTGTGACGTCATCCTATTCAGTTCAGCCGCAAGCTCTAATCAATTACTTTCCTCACCCGTTTGTTTTTGTAAACCTATTTCTAATCTTTCTCGCGGACGTCCGCGCAACAATAATATCTTAGTTTGTGGTTTTCTTTTACTTTTTCCTGATTGTTGTTTAATTCATCAGTAATTTTCTTGCAGTTGAGTGACACAGTGTCCAACTAGTTGCATATTATTCTTCCGTGGCAGTGGAAGTAACTTTGTGACTGTGTTGTAAAAATTTAGTTGCACATGTACCTTAAATACTGAGTTCGTGCCATAGAAAACTTGTATAGTTATCGACACTTTTAAAGAAGAACTGTCACGAAGACGACCACAATCGACTGCCATTGGCCTTTCTGGGATATAGTTAAGTTTGAACTTTTCTCACCAGAAAAATTTCACTGCTTGATAACTATTCATTCAAAACATATGAAGGCAAAAGCGACAGCTATCGCCCGCTGTTTCAACACAAACCGGAAACTGGCCAAATTTTCACCATCAAAGGCAAGTGATTCACCGGCGTTTTAGCTTGACACGATAACCGGATCAACTTGTATTCTTGAATGTTGGAAACCGGAGCAGACAGAAGTTTTGCATTCTCAAATCTGTTATTTTTATGCCGTTCTCTTTCAGTGATATTCTACATTATATGTGGGTTATTCAGTATTCATTTCCGATAGCTCACAGTCAGCAGAAAGAGTTACATCAGAAAGATATAGTACTTTATTCTCTGCGACTAGTCACATCACGTTCGCATTTTTCCATAATAGGAATACAATTTTTTGATAAAAATTTCTCCTTATTTTTATAGTCCCTCTTATCTTGGCTTTTTACAAAAGACACGACACCCGAAATGGGTTCAATTCCCCCTTTGGTTTGCTGTTACTCAGGTTACAAATAAACTTTGAAATCGTCTGAATCGTGCGTGTTGTTGTCTGTATATTTAGATAGCAAGTAGAAAGCGGATGTTGCCATAGTAATGCAGTTTAAGATACTGCTGCAGAACAGACTTGGCCGTGGGCACGATGTATATTCCAAACGGAAGCACTAAACCAAATGTGTTATTCTGTTACAGTAAAGTAATTAAGTATGAGACAAGGATTTTCGTTAAGCCTGTTTAAACTACTGGCGAAACTTTGCTTTTCTAATTGCTATCGAACACGCATTGAAACCGACGAATAAGAGATTGGTCTGCTAAATTAAAACTCTAAAAAATAAGTTTGGGAGTTTTATTCTGAAGACCTGAAGACAGAAGTTTTCGTCATTGATGGGGTAAGCTTGCCTCGAATCAAATGGACTGGCTTAAGCTGGTCATTCAAATCTCCTCGAAATTTTTGTCGATTGTTTGATTTTATAGAGCTTTATTCTTGACACTGTTCCCAGCATTAGCAGGCGAGTAAGCTTGCCTCGATCGGCGGCTCAAAAAAATTGGTTTAAACAGACCATTCAAATGTAAATTGCAACCTTAATTTTTTTCTCAATGAACGGGCGACGATCACAAATGTAGATCGATAGTCGGCAAGCCCATTTTTTTGTTTAGTATTTCCCATCAAACAAAGAAATGCAAGTTGTCCTTCACATGGTCTTTTCACTGTTGAAAACCAGTACCGATATATTTCAGCGCAGAACTTTGCTTAATTTACAAAATCGTGCTTTTTTGCGCTTTATTAAAAAAATACTGCAAGCATACGCCTGGCCTAATGGGCTTGTGATTTTAAGCAAATATTTTTTCAAAAACGTTCATCAAGGCTATACCATGCAGCGTCAAAGCCAACTTTTATCACGTCAAAAGGCACAAAACCCTAGGAAAAACCAATGTTTACTTTTCTGAGCTTTTTGGTTGAATACGGGATTGGTAGTGATAAGATATAATAAATATTGGCTCTAATTTTAGAGCTACTTCGATGTCCCCACTTTTTTGACTAGCCAACTCTGTATTGTATTTAAACTGTTGCTTGTACAATGAAAGCTTGCCGATTAGTACAATACAGATTTGGAAAAACTAGCGATCCATAAATTATATTTGTAATGAAACATGGTTTTCAAGGAACACAACTTAGTCAGTGATAAAATTATTTGGCTTTTTTCTTTGCTAAATATTGCAATAACACGCCTGGTAAGAAAAAAAAAACAGTATTAAATCTGCCAGTCCCGACCTTGCAGCGAAGGGCGACTTACGCAAGATCGTTTACTATGAAAGATGGTCGTCCGTTTTGGGGTAGTGAAGAACTCCCTGTATATAATTCAAATTATAAAGTCGTATTATATGCTGAAGTTTAATTAACTACAACTCTGATGCCATGAAAGTATTTTGCTAAAATTCATTACACGTACAGGCCACAAATTAGTACACATCTGCCCTTTTCAGTTACAAGCAAAAGTTCATTTATAATTTATATTTCAAATTAATTTTATGCTACATACTTCGGATATTTTGACAACTCCCAAGTCCATAATTATAACCGAATTGAAAAATACCTGCAGAAAATTTGGCTGAATAGAAATTAAAAGAGCAAATTTAGCTGCCAAACCCGTAATATTGTCACAGTTCAAAATCACGAAGAAGATCTAGTCTGGAAAAAATCTGCTGACACATATCAGTGAAATATTGCTAGGAAACGTTACTTAATATCATTCCTAAGTTTCAAGTGCCAACACGATGGTTAAAATGGAAAATAATTTAAACGGCTACCTGGGACGGCAGGGCAAATTTTAATTACGATTGTTCCAAAGGCTTTTCAAATTGTTTCAAATTTGTGTCAAACAATTACGATTGATCAAAATAGAAAGCCGAAAAAGTAACACCCTTCTCACGTCCGAGTCACATTTCCGAATAAATTAGTTGCAACTGCAGAAGTTTAGACTTGGATAGCTATGTCTATAAAGTAAAGAAAGTTGGCGTTATCATTTCTAGAACGTTCCTCAGCTTACAGATCTAGTTTGGTTTCTGCCTAGTGAAAAAATTCTTGTTACATATATGAAACACTGAAACAAATGCGCATCTTAGTGTTTTCCATATATTTCAGAGTGATGGCGGCGTTACGATTTGTTTAACTGTTTGAATGTAAAGTCAATAATTGAATCTCAATATGTAAATTTGTATATATAAAAAAAGAAAAACCCCGAAAGGAAAAAAAACCCCGCGGGACTTTAGTCTAGTCGGAATATCACCTAGTGTAGTTCGAAATAAAAATTAACGTTGAGTTCTCTTCAATTGGGAGACAATTCAGAAACGCGTGTTTTTACCTCAATCGTATCTTTCAGCTAGTTTATTGTTAAGATTAGTGAAACGTGGCTTGAACTGGAGCCAAGACTGACAGCTCGTCACTGCTGAATATTTAGGTCATAAATTTATACGAGCAATGCCTCATTACATTTTTGTTACGGCCTGGAAACCGCCTTACATTGATACCTCATTACCTGTCTTTTGAATTTTATGCCTATTGTGATAACAATATCGAAAAGTGTGCACATCCAGTAGAGTTTTTGCTAAATTTATATTTTATTGATTTTTTTCCGAAACTTCAATCCAGTTCATAAACAAACAAAAAGCAACAGCAAAAGCAGAAATTAAATGATTTAATACAGACTTTCTGGTACCTTTTTCAACTCTGTTTGCAAATCTGAAGAGTCAAGTTAATTTCAATATGCTTATATTTGTGACCATTTGTCATTTGACTTGGAGAGCTCGGTGTTCAGTTAATATGTCAGGTGAGACCTAAATTATGTCGTTCTCGTCAATCTTATTTTTACTATTTTGCTTAATGTAACACAGTCCAATATTACAAACTAACCCTCAAAACAAAACATTTTCCTGCATCACGTCTGAGCAATGACAAACTCTTAAGTGAGTAATTTCTGTCAGCAGTGTTAAAAGGGACAGCTGCATAAAATGAATATTGCATGTACAGCCAGATGTAATGAGACGGGAATAAAATATCGTATTATTGTTGATGCCAATGTGAAAAAGATGAAACTTTGACAGTTCGAATAAATTTCCTTTGAGAACTTAGCTATAAGGAGAGAATCTCAAAAGATTCTTGTATTTAAACTGCAAAAAATTAATATAGCACTAAATTAGAGGTAAATTTTTCCCGCCAGGCGGGCCCATCCTCTAAACACTGAGGGAGAAATTGACTTGAGGTGCATTAGTTATGGATGCCCATATTAAAACGAGTACGTTGTGGACTATCTAAACCAAAAGAATAATGCACGCCTTCTGCGTCATATAAAATTAGACAATCTAATCGAGTTTCGACATCAAATACATGGTTCTTTTATACCAGATAGTAAATACCTAATCTGAACAGCTTGGTGTGTACAAAGAGTGTACAAAATGCACAATACACAATGAACAAAATAAGTATTTTTGAAACAGATGCACACCAATGTTTTGAACAGACAAGTTGTAGAATATTAATAGTTGGAAAAGGGACAACAATTATGTTAGTATACAGCAAACCAGTGAGTAGAAGTAACAAAAACTAAGAAACTTTAAATGTTGGATAAGTAGAAAACTCCCGTCTTTACTGAGCCGCATAGGCTTTCACATATTGTGATAGCATAATTTTTGGCATAATTTGTCATTACGAGCAAAATTTTCATCGATTTTCTGAAAAAAAAGCGCTGCTAGCATAATTTGCACCCGTTTGGCTAATTTTACAGCACAAAATTGTCATTTACTGATCATGAAACCAATTCTTTTTGGCCCGAAATAAGTGTTGCAGGCAAATTTTAAGTTAAAAAAATCCCCAATTTTCCAGGTTTACTGATTGTCACACTGCAATAACATAGGACCTGAGTCCAACAGAAAGTCACCCAGGACTTTTTCCACAGGACACATTCTTATATCTGGAAATCTTTTGCATCTTTTCCGTGATAGCCAAGGAATTTAAAATGAATTATGCACTAGTAGAGTTTTTAGGATAAATGTGTTTGCCGTTTACCTTTTTGTTGCATAGTTATTAGTGAAGGGATTTTTACAAACTAAAAGGTAGAAGCAAAATTTCTACATCTTTTGCTAATATGGGCATAATTTACAAAAACAAGCACAACTTTGGCATAATTTTGGACATATATGAGCACTGCTATTGAGCATAATATGCTTCTTTTGCGAGCACAATCTATCAAAGCCTAGAGCCGCACGTGCATGCCGTTGCGTGTTCGGAATAGTTATTCTCTGAAGTGGAGGTGAGTAACATGGGATATTCACGTCCATGTGATTATCTTGCCGTTCACAGACACTGAGAAGAATAATTTTGTGAGCGTACACCAAACCAGAGAATAGAGTTAGAAACCTTTATGCAACTGCATGCTTAACATACAAATGCAGGTTGTAAGTTTTAAAAGCCATGGTCTTATACAACTTTGTAAGAGGTTTCATGTTATGAACTGGAGGGGGGGGGGGGGCGTATCC
>JAOBYH010033116.1:0-12371 GCA_025403525.1 Umimayanthus kanabou | reverse complement strand
TACAGTTTTCTATTTCGAACTTTAATTTGCATAATTAATTACGCATAAATTATAAGTGATGACGTCATCCAATTAACATCAAAAGATGTGCTCATTATCAGAATACAGGTACTGAAAGTTTCATTTCGATTACTTGAAAGTTTCAAATTTTAGGTCGGAAAAACCTATGGGGGGTCCATTTGACCCCCCTGGACGTTCGAGGGTTAAGTTTCGTACACTTGGAGGGGTCTTGCAATTGTAAAACAATTGCAAAATACCTTCAAATATATGTGACAGAAAAATATTAACATAATCAACAATGTTTGCAGAGTGCCCTGTTGGCAAATATGGAACAGCTTGCCAGTTCGTGTGTAATTGCGAAAATGACGCAATATGTGATCATGTGACTGGGAAGTGCCACTGCGGCCTCGGGTGGACTGGGTACAACTGTGATGAAGGTTTGTTGTAGGTTTGCAGGGTGATATTTCTTTACTAAAACTTTTTCTTACTCAAATTTTCTCGACTTTCAACAAAATCTTAATACATTTTTTTAATATTAATTTCAGGGCAGATTTACTTGTATTTGATTAGTCCGTTCGTTGCTTTGCAATTCTACGGTTGCATAAATTTTTCGATGTATGTTGGAAGCGGACTTTGAGCTAAGAGAACGTGTAAAATCCATTTCTGTAATACGATATTGAGTTCCAAATGGATTTTTACAACAGGTGTTGTGTTGTTGATACCTTATTAGGCGTTTAAATACGGCTGACGGTAGCGTGTTTACAAATCTATCCTTACAAGGGCATGTGAGTAACAGGCGTCCCTGGTTGACGGGTGACGTTCGGTCTCTTCGCTATAAACAGATAATCGCATGTAGTTGGTGAAACCAAGGATTGATTGTCCATTGAAGTTTTCAACTCGGGTAATATTACGATATTTTGAAAACACCCGTGAAATCAATCTTTGATTTCACCCGTGAGGCTTTTGTGGTTACCCATAATTACTGTAATTCCCCACACTCGTCTAATGCACGTGCACAACTCACAATTCGTGCACGGACAGGTGGATTTTATTATTTTGCGGTCAAACTGAAAATATAATAAGTATCTGTGGCAGATCAAATGTACAAATAAAGCCAGACTAAACGTATTCTACGTGGTCCTGATTTAACAAACGGACACTGTAAAATAATCATGTTTCTGTAAGATATGTTAAAAAGCGTGTTAAGTTAGTTTATAAGCAGTTTTTGCCATGCTGGTAGCTCAAATCGAGTTCTTATGGGAAAAATACCACAGTGAAATCAGAGTTTCATCTCGAGATAAAAAGGCCATTCTTAAATCCGACCCACACTTTCCCCAAAAGCCTAAATTGTGCAATATATTTCCCTGACACTTTATTCTTACAAACAAACGACATACATTGCTTTTGACAATTTGGTTTTCTTTTGACAGTTTGCCAGCCCCACAAGTACGGTTTAAACTGTGAACTCGACTGCGCATGTCAGAATGGAGCGACATGTGATCGCGTTACTGGTTGTTGCTTCTGCGCATCCGGTTGGTATGGCAACCAGTGTCAGTTCCGTGAGTAATTCTTCTGTATTCTGCACAACTGTTGAAGGTTGGGTAGTTTTTGCAAATTTTTATTCAAATGAGTCTTTAACATCACTGGAAATACATCTGAAGGAAAATATAGTATTGAGGTATTCTAGGCAGTTAGGGCCGGTTATTTAAACAAATTCTAAACCTTAACCAGTGTCTAACTATTGTTTCTAACACCTTTGAACAAAGGATGAACACCGGCTAAGGTTTCGACTTCGTTTTAATAAACGGCCCATAGTATGTGAATGTGAATGTGAATGTGAATGTGAATGTGTGTTTGTGTTTGTGTTTGTTTGTTTGTTTGTTTGTTTGTGTGTGTGTGTGTATATTGGGGGGGGGGGATAAAGTCATGGGGTTCAGTTTAGTTTAACTTTGTTTATAATTTTCAGTAACTTTCATGTCAAACGAAGTATGAAATTTTATTGAGGTTTATCGGTTTTCCCGACTGTTGTCTATCTCTCTTGTAAAGCTGGATAAAGTTCTTATGTTTCTGGTTTCCTTTGGAACATTGTTCCAAAGAACAGCACCACTATAGCTAAAGCATATGCGGCATAATATCGCAATCTAGGATTAATTGACAGAGGAAAAGTGTAGATCAATTTATAACAGAGTTGTTTCACAAAAATCTCGTAGCTCGTCCTCTAACTTTTTTCTTGAGCATCATGTTGTAGACAGACCATATTCGTACTCAGTCATAACCGTTAGCACACAATAGAACTACAGTTTTGTTTCTACTAACATTTAAATCACGTGACAGGTTGCCCCTCTAATCGATATGGAGCTTACTGTTTAAAACAGTGCAAGTGCAGAAACGGAGGGTCTTGCGACCCCACATCAGGAGAGTGCTTCTGCCTACCGGGATGGACTGGGTCCGACTGCAGCACAGGTTTGTCTTAAACGAATATAGGAACGTTTCTACGCACTTGAATTTAGACATCTGGATTTGCTTTTACCTATATATTCCATCCTCAACCATTGACTGATCTCATCTACAGATTAAAAAAATAGTCAATTAAAATAGACAAAACGTCCTGGCAATAGAGCTTGAAAGTACATCCTTGTGAGACAACGAACGGTTCAGGATCAAATAAATATTTACGCTGATACCTTTTTCATGTTTCCACAATCCACCTTAGCTGTTTGTACTACTTTTAATTATAATTTTTTCAAAATAATTTTTTATTATCTAACAGGGCAACATCACAGTTTCGTTCTATTCAAATAAATATATTACTGTGCTAACACCGTTGTAAGCTGACTCACTATAAAGTCGCCATGATTTGTTTATCACAGTTTTGGTAGGTGCTATCCTTCCGTCCAGGGGCCGGGAGGGGCTCTTATTGATCAAGTCCAATCTGTTCGAATTACTTGCTGAATACGAACAGCTCGTTTCTTCAAAAAGTCATTCTTCCAATAGCTTTTCTTTTCACTCATCCCCAAAAGAACATTATTTTAGATTTGTTTTTAGGTTGTGCATTTCTTAGTAGCGTTTTGATGGTTTCATCTTTTAATGCTTTTATAAATAACTTATTGACATATAAACCCAAGTTTAGGTATGTCACAGCTAGGTATGTCACAAGGGAAGGAGTCTTTTATGCGAACAGAAAAAACGTGTTTCTTTCACGAATTATTTCCCGCTACATCAAAAATATAAGAAAAGAAGAGAAGTGGTTGCTTCTAATTCATCATCAGCAAGTCGAAAATTGTTTAAAGAGGTTGCTTTTAAAATGCCTGTTCAAAGCCATACAAACCAAAACAAAAAGATAAAAATGCAACAATTAGAGCAACAGTCTAACATGGCAAAATTTGGCCAAGCTCAACAGGTAACGACAAAATACTATTAATTAAAAGAACTTTAGAACTTTAGAAAGTCCAGTCCAGATAAGGCTAAATAAGTTTCTGTTTGATGTTGATTCGCTGGCTGGTACAATATAAGAATATTATCCATAGATTTGTACAAATTAGGAACAGGTTTCCAGTTGTCAGAAACGATAAATGTATAACACGAGTTGTAGTAGTTGGTAATGTCTAACACCAAGTCTCTTTTAACAACAGAGTGTCTTTCAAATAAGTACGGTACACAATGTTTAGACACGTGTTCCTGCCATGGGCGAGCTTCCTGTGACGCAGTTTCTGGACGATGTCTCTGCGTATCCGGAAGAACTGGGGACTATTGTCAGCAAGGTCTGTTTCCTCTTGGTTCTTCGTTAGCACAATACTTTGCTCTCAATAAAGCTATCTTTTCAATTGATTGTTAGTACATGCGTTGTTTTCACAAGAAACTCCAATCACTCTACATGAAAGAAGGCTTAGTAACCTCTGTTTTCGAAAGCTTTTTAATATGCTATTGTCTTAAGAATCTGATTATATTGTAGATCCACGCAAAATCCTCACAGTAGTTTTACATTTTTAAAGAAATTTCGGCATCGAGAAATGTTACAGCAATAAATAGGACTGCAGCCTGATATGGAATCATAGGTTTTAGAGGTCTAAAATACAATTTCGTTGATATAAACATGTTTATTATTGCAGAAAGATAAGATCTCATTAATACAACAGTTTTGGAACTGGAAAAAGTTTTGCAGGAAATGTATAAGGGATGAAACTCAAATGAGTTGTTCCCCACAACATAGACATTACAAGCAATACACGGGTTCTGTTGTATAGACCAAGGTTACAAATTCAGTAATCGAAAAAAACTACTATGAACAATGTCATTGCTAAATTAACAAATCGTATAATTTCAATACACTGAAAAAGTACGTTGAAGTAAATGTAATTGTTGACCTTTCAGTCGCTAAAATTATATATGAAAATAAAGACTTTTTATCAAGAAACTGGAAATTCGAATTTATTAACCCTAGAAGCCTTGAAAAAAAAAAGTTACACGAACACTTGAGGATGGGGGGAGGGTTCATTCGGACCCAAGCCCTCTACTTTCGACACAATTCATCCGATTGACATAATATTTAGCACATATAACGAGCTTCCTTTGTACAATCAAATAAGCGTAACTACGTGTGTGTCTAACTGGTTTCCATGGCAACCATGTAAACAAGTGGCCGTTATCTTGGATTTTTAAGTTTTCAGATTTTATCCAAATTTGAATTATAATTATACTGAAAATGATGAGAAAACAGCATTTAGCGATCGAAATCTACAAAATAGTTAAAATCCATTGTAAAGTTGTCAGTATTTAGTCACGTTTTGGCAAAAAGTTCCAAATTGAAGTCAACACACAAATTGCGTGTCTTATAATAATGAAGTCATCAGTTGTGACGTCACCTAATTAGTGTCAAAAGATGTGTCAACGAACAAAGAACAGTTGTACCAAAGATTTTCGTAATTGGTCATGCAGAAAAGATTCAAAGCCAAAAAAATTGAAGGGGGGGGGGGCGGTTGTTCAATTTGACCCCCCCCCCTTCGAGGCGTCTAGGGTTAAATTAAGATTTTGTGTAAAAGTATTTTTCAGTAGCAAGAAATTGTTTGGAGACACACCATGACAATAGTCAGGTAAGACAAATATAGTGATTACATGCAATTGCGGCATGAAACGAAACCTAATCTGTCGCTTGATCTTTATTGAACGTTTCTAATTGTGCTAATATATCCCGTTACACTTTAAAAGGTTGTCCGGTGGACAAGTATGGACCTGATTGCAAGCTAGATTGCACCTGTTCGAACGGTGCAACTTGTGATTCTGTCAGTGGGAAGTGCAGATGTGCAGCAGGCTGGATAGGTCCCGAGTGTAGACAAGGTACGTACGTGTTAAACGGCTGGATAGGTTTGAATAAAAATAATAACATTCATACTTGTTCGTGTAATTTTATGCAGTTAATTAGTAAATAAATTGGCGTTCAAGTTGTTTCTTTCTATGTAGGATTAGAAAAACAGATGTGGGGAGATATAAGGGCTTGGAGGAGGGGGGACTGGGGAAGGTCAATTGCACAACATCGTCGCCATTTTGGGTTTTCAGAAATTTTATTTTAGCAAAATGTCATGGATTTACATGGATTTGCCACGAAAATACTCAAGAACAAAAGAAATTAGAGCGAATTAAAAGTTGCTGTTTTTGGCTTTAAAACTTTGTATGACTAATTTCGATTAATTATTGTTTATGACATAAAATTTACATCAAGATATGTGTCCTTTAATTCTGTATAGATACTGTAAGTTTCATTTTAATGAGATCGCTACAAAGCTGCAGGTTTTGATAATAATAGTAACTTTATTTCCATCAAAATCCGATTGGCAGCAAAGGGCTGAACTACCCGGGTATAAATTACAATATTTGAAAACTATGTACTAGAATTTCATTATTTACACGGGATAAAAAGGTTGGGGGTAAAATAGGTTGGAACTAACTAAACTGATTGAAAAATTTTAAAAAAGGGATTATTAAAAAGGGAGATACACTGGGGGATAAAACTGTTCTTGAAACGGCATGTGCGGAAAAGGCCAATGTTTTAGGTAAAAAAAACACCGTTAACCCAATTAGTTATCCGGGCTTTTCTTAGGTTGTCTGGTCCGGGCGGTTAGAGAAATGGGCGGACAAAAAGTTGTTGCAGTCTCTAACTCTAAAAGACCTTAAACTATTTAACATATTTACACGAAATTTGATACACAAATATAAAGTCATAAGAAAATTAATTTGATATTATAGTTTAAATGACATGAAACGGGCGTCGTTCATAACCTTCAAAATTTCCGGTTTTGCAAAATCTTACTGATCAGAAACAACAAAGTTTAAGCTTTCCTTGTAATCTAAAGGACAGTATGTTACAGAATTTCAGTTTTGCAGGGTATTCTCTTCAAATTCCTTGCATTAAATTCCATTAGTGTCACTCACCACCAATCACTTTGATTGGAAACCCTTTTAAATACAAATCTAACAGATGCTTCAAAATTTGACTCAGTGCAAAGTACATGGTGGCCATTTGGATTTCTTAGAAAGTGTTGCGCAACATTATGACGTCACAAACCACATGCAATGTTGATTGCATGACAAAAAATATTGAACAATTGACTTCAAAACTAAGAATTAGCATTCGCTTGAAACATTTCGTTAACATATGAATAGAAATAATTTAGAAGTAGAAATTCGACAAAATATGGCGTTGAAAACCGCTTTGCCATGGCGACAAGAGATATCTAAGAAGTAAAATATCTCCAAAATCTTGTTTTCCATTAAATTTTAGAAAAAATCACCAAGTTTAATAGCTATTACATAAATAGCATGAAATTTCTCGACAGTGCCCCACCCTTCCCCCCCGTAAGAACGGGTTAGGGCTGACCGCCACCCGAGCAATTCATTTTGTTAATTTTGTATGTGTGTTGGTGGGAAGATGGGACTGACTGATGACTTAAAGAGGAGGGATGAAAAGGGCTCTGTTTTCTGATCCAGTTTCTTTATGGTTTTATGAAAAGTGAAGAGCATGTCGGCCTCTTTCTTGTCTGCCATTGTGACAACGTGCATTATGCCCGAAATACGTGATGGGATATATGTTAAATCCTCCTTTTGCACCAGCCCACCTTACCCACCCCCCACCCCCGGCATTAGATTCCCTGTCTTGGTAACAAACGTTTCTTTTCCTTTTCAGAAAACCCAGCATCACGACCTTTTAGTGAGAGCTATCTGTTTACGATTAATAAGAAATAGAGCGCCACAGCGAGAGATGTTTCTTAACAAAACGTATAGCAAACGGAAATCCCCTGCATGTTTTGCATTTCGAAAGAAACAACACTTTTATGCAAATTGTGCTTTTTTTGCTCGGTTTATTTGTTCGCAACAATGTGTGAATACAACTGAGCCAGATAAACGTGCTTCAAAATGAAGAACTCAGATCGGTTCTTTTTTCGGTCAGGTCGAAAATGTGGTTTGCAAAAGGTGGCAAGGGCGTTTTATTACTTCGGCTATGATCGTATTTTAGTGCGTTACATTGTGTTTCGAAATTTTTTATTACTGAACAAATACACACAAAGAGATTGGTGTGGCAGTTTCAGTCAGTATTCAAATCCAGATCTCTTCGATATAACACTTATTTCGATGCAAGATTGAGCAACAATCAACAGATCCCGTTTGTGAAAGTAAAACACTTGCTAAAACTTAAAAAAAAAAACCGTAGTTGAACTGTCACATGTTTTTGCGAGTATCTATCAGAGTTTAAAGGTTAGATAACGTCATTAGATAGTTTTGCGATTTTTGAGTTCTGAAAGATACGGTTAGCTTAATATCACTCCTTTTAGGCCTTCTCCACCTACTGAGCAGCCATTTATAATTAATGGCTACAGTGCCCCCTTGCTGCAAACACGCAGCAAGATTTTATTCATGCAAAATACTTTTTCCGACATAAAAGTGAGAGTTGCAAGCAGGATATTAACTCAACTGTTTTATCATGAACATTCTATACATTAAATAGATTTATATATAACACACATTTTCTTAGCTTAATGTTCCGTCCAAAATAATGGATCAATTTTGTTTTAGTGAAAAAAGACTGAGCATGGGCGTAGCAATGAACGTCTGACATAAAATAGTTTTGTTTAGGTGCTTTTTACCATTCCTTTGCAAAAGAAAATGTTCATTTTGTATGTTTTGTATTTTATTTACTTATGTCTACATATAAAAAATGTAGTTTTTGCGCTTTGTTGTTGCCGCTGTAACAGGTTAAATCCCTTTCAATATGGTAGTATTTATGCAGATCTGAGAATTGTGTAAAGCGGATTCAACATGTTCTCGCGGATAGTGTTAAACCGATATGAAGCTGCATCGGGATAAGCTTTAAGATATCACCAAACCTACAGGTATACTTAAGAATAGGTGTCTTTCAAGGTTAATAATTTAAGAGATACAGTTGTCTCGAAATGTTATTAAAATTAAAATATCCACATCATTAAATTCAAACAACAGACAATGGAGATGTTCAATGTTGCTTTTTGAGAGAAATATTTTGGTTATTACAGTATCAATTTGAATAAGAGATAAACACTACTATGTTGTTACTAATCTTAACATCAATAAACACAAATACAAACTTTCATGAAGTCTTAATGTTTGTGTTTTAAAGTTGTTCGTCTATCTTACAAGAAAGGAGCTTTTATCTCCATGTAATATTTCGCGCCGAGGAAATGTATAATATCAATTTAATGCCTAAATATTTGAGATATACTGATTATACTGTTGTTTTCGTTTCTGTCGAAAACATTCTTGATGTAACGTGATTACATTTTTTTGTTTATGTTCAATAGTGTTGATATCGTACCAATCCTGTCAAACAATAATATGGTTAAATTTCAAAGCATTAGTAATACGAGCTGACACACAACACAGGTGATTCACACTGTTTGTTCTTTAAGAACCTTGTGTTACAAGAATGTTGACGCTGAGATTTGCCGAAAAATATAATAAGAAAGTGATTGGGCCGGCTCAACCAAACTTTACATGTTCCTAAAAAAATTAGAATGTATTCCCTCAAATTTATAGTGTTAGTTACCTCAATTTACTTTGCCATGATTCGTTTGGTTTCAAGATTGAAATGTTCTTATACATAGCACCTTGCATTTATTCAGTAAAATTAATTATAGTTTATGAAAACAATTATGATTAGGCTTGTCACTAAATCCTTGGGTTTCTTATATGTTATTGATCCTTTTATCATATGCTTCAGCAATTTTTGTAAATTCCTCCTTGGTTGTATGTTGAATTCCTTCGTGTTTTCACCAACTTAAGCATACGATGAATTATTTCCTGTCTTTTCATCACTTAAGCTCTTGTTGAAAATATAATTATTCAAGCAAATCTCACACCTGCATGAAAAGATAACAAAATTATTATTTTTCTTGGCACTTTCGCATGCAATTCTGTTTAGGTTTTGATAACATGTATATAATAGGAAGCAAGGAAGCAGCGTCACCAAGTCCGCTTTTCGATTCGCAGTTTCAAATTTATGGAAATATGAAATGCAACTTTCTTTCCTTTTCCACACAGACATAACTTGTTAACGCTTGGCCTACGTTGAGATGTGTTAATATTTTGCAGAAAAGGTTCCAAACACCTACTTGATGTTGTGATAATAAAAAATACTTAAAAATGTGGGAAGCTTCTTTTACATCTGTTTCTGATGCCAAACTGCCCACGCGTTATTCAAAAATTGGTTTTACTCGGAGTATTAATGTTGGAAACTTGGCAAGAAACGAAAACCCCGCGGTGATAAAAGAATTGACGTATGGTTGCCGCCCACAACTTTTATCCAACACAGTAACAAAAGCTGCTGGAAATAAAGAATTGAACTCTCCAAAAAAAGATCATAAAAGCGCTAATTATGAATCGATTTGTTTTACTTTATATATATTCAGAGTTGACTTTGTTCAAACTTGCTCATGATTTATATCTACATTTATACAAGTGAGCAAATTTCTTGCTCTATTAGTTCAAGCTATTGAAAAATTTCAAAATGATAACATAGATAAAATCTAAGTTATTCTACTTGACCTATTTGATGTTCTTATTTTTTTATTTCAAATTAAAGCGATTGCAACTTGAATAGATGTTTATCACAATTCAAGTAACTAACGTAAACAATTTTCGAACTTTGTCTGAATTAGATCTTGCTTAATTAATAGTTTCATAGTTTTCGGTCTTGTGTAAGGTTAGATAAAACAATTCCTTGCCAGCTTTGAACACATAGTAATTCTGCCAAAGTTTTGTAGCTTGTGCATAAACATAGTATCTAAACTTACCCCGTATTAAAAATATCAAAAATAAAAAAATAAAAAAGATTACTCAATATTACCTTCGCTTGAATGCATACAATGCTTCAGTATTGTATGCTGAAATAGTTTTAACTACTCGAGAATAGTATGCAAAAAATTACCAATACTTGAACATCCACAAACGAATGAGAAGCTAAGTAACCTTGTTCTTGCTTATAATTTAAAACGATTCTATGTCAATACTTGAAAAACTATCATAAAGCCTTCTTAAAATAACATTTTGAAAATGTGTTTTTGTTTTCTGTTTCTTGTTCGCAACATGAATAAATAATCCGGGGCCTCCTATTGCTCAAATCCATTTTCATTTACGATGACGTACTTATTTTTAATACCCGAGGCCAACTGTTAGCTGAAGGCGAATAAACTGAATACTGCAGGTGAAAATGCGCGTTTCCTTTCCTTTAACTCATGCTAACGAACTTTAAGAAAATGCTCCCCGTTGTACTAAAAAGCATGTTTATCTTCAAATCTGATGGCTTATAACTTGAAACTAACACATAATATAAAGATTTCTGAATCACGTGATTTTTCAGAACCTTTACAAACAATAGTATGAAGATAATTATGTTGATAATCGAATATTTAAGAGGAGGTTTCTAATTATAAGGTTCTGTCACGGACGCAAATCCATACCATCAAGCAGAATATCGACCGTCAAAAAGCAATTTCAAGACCAACCACTGGATCCAGCAAACTGTGGAATGGCTTCCTCGAATTCAACGGTAAATCTCACAAACCACATAACAATCTCGTCAACAGTACCTTGCTTTGTGGCGGATTCGCCAGCTACCCGTACAGGTCGGATTATTGCGTATGGAGTTGTAATGGCGGTATCTCTTATCGCTAACTCTGTTATCATTGCCATTGTGTACGGCAAAAACAAACGCATGAGAAAGCCTATAAACTATTTCATTGTAAACATTGCTTGTTGTGATCTGATTCTCAGCATTGTTTATATGCCGAGAGTCGTTAATATTTTTTCGTCCGGCTACGAATGGTTAGTTGATGGTGTGTTGGGAACCATAACTTGCAAGTTCGTTGCATTTGCACATGAAACCGCCATCACGGTCGCAATCTTAACTGTTGTAGTCATTAGCGTAGAACGTTTCTTATCCTTAGTTTTTCCTTTCAAAACTCTCCTACAAAATCGTCCGTCAGGTATAATAATAGGATCGTTATGGTTTGTGGCAATCGCCTTTCGTTTTCCTATAATCTATGCTATCAGACTGAGAACATTCGGGGTTAAAAAATACTGTGTTCTTAACCTCGATCAAACATTCAAGCCCGGCGCAGCGAAGGAATACTACCAAGTGATTGTGATTTTACTTTATGGCTGTCCGTTAGCAGCAATCGTTTTCTTCTATTCTGCCATTATAATTACTTTACGTAAACAAAAGCATCCTAGCAGCTGTGCAAGACATCGGGAAATTAGCCGCAAAGAAATGCGAAACAGACAAGTGGTGCGGATGATCCTAATCGTGATTGCTGTATTCATCAGCTGTTGGATCCTGTACTTCATACAGTTCGTTCTATACACATACGACATTCCAATACCATGTGAGGCAATGTTCGTCAGAATCTTCCTGGCGCACAGTAACTGTGCGATAACACCGTGTCTGTATTTTGTATTCAGTGAGAACTACCGCCATGGACTCAGGCACTTATGGATAAAGGTTAAAAAGACTTTCACATCGAGAGGAAAAAACGTAGGGGAAACGGAAGTGGCCGATACATTCTTGGCTGGTTCTTCCGAGACTCCCACTGAACTGAATCACATCAGTAAAACCTGTACTCTTAAGAGAAACAGAGGTTTTCGAGGAATGCGAAACAACAAGATGTAGAAAACTCCAACGGAAGAATGTTGTGTTTGCCAATTACTATTCATGGATCATCCTTACACAACTTGAAAGCATCTATAATTACATACAAACATACATACACACATACATACACACACATACACACATACACACATACACACATACACACATACACACATACACACATACACACATACACACA
>JAOBYH010033005.1:0-12371 GCA_025403525.1 Umimayanthus kanabou | reverse complement strand
TTGTCTTGTTCAAGAAGTGTAGTAAAAAGATGAGAGTTTAAACTTCTTTTGAAGGTGGATTTAGTTTTGTTTCTCAACATTTGAGGCTGGTATCTTGTTCCACAATTTTACACCATGAATTTGAAATGAATGCTCTTGTAGTTTAAGATTGAATTTCTTCCTATAGAGGCTGTTAGCTGCTGAAGATCTAGTACTATAGGTATGAACATCTGATACATTAACAATTGAATAAATTCACTAAATTTTTAGGTAATAAATTTGTATGAATATCATGCAATAAAACGGCTGTCGATCGATAATACAAAAGGTGGCGAGAAAGCCTAAAGTGAAACCATTAGGCTTATGTTAGTCTAGGCTTCCTCTCTAGGTAAATTTTTAATGGTTTGTTTAAAGATATTAAAGGCAGTAAAAGTGTACAGATTTCACTCGCTGATGCATGTTACATGTATCCCCCTAGAAAATGTCAGTATAGAGTTCTAGCCATTATGTTACTGTATGTGTAATTGCCGAGATCCTATATTTTGATTTCACCACAAAAAGTATTTTTGTAATTTCACAATCATAACTTTTGTAATAAGCAGGATTGTTGCAATCTTCTTTTTTTCAAACTTTTTGGCAGTATTTTTTTTATAAAATATTTCCAAAATGGCAGACGAACGGGGGCCCGGGGCCTACGCGCTTCTCCCCAAAATCCGCCTCTGAATTCTTTCATATTACTTTTCAGTAAAATAGGCATAATCGTTGTAAGTTTCTGAATATCCGATTCCAGCATACTTTTGTAAAAAAGTGAAAATATGTTGTGTAATTAAATTGAAGAACTTCAAAATACAAAGAAGGAGCTGTCAGAACAAATTGTTGATCGACTTATATCCACTGCAAGGAACAAAATCGCAACACACACGAACCTCTTTAACACAAATCAAATTAAGTCTTTTTGAAATGTCTCAACACAAACATTTTTTATTAGAGAGTTTAAGTACGGCTATGTCGACAGGAAGGCGCAAACAAAAGACTTAATCAGGGAAGACCTTTTAGTGCACGCGAACATGTACGAAACTGACCAGCACGCCACTACCGAGTTCAAATTACAACGTTAAGACCATTGATTAGGGGCTTATGGAGAACGTAAATGTTGTTACACAAATTGTCCAAATACTAGTTCTGTTTTGCAACCACGGTCTGCAGTTCGATAGATTCGCACTCCTTCATACAAAAACCATTAAATCAGTGGCAAACGAGAGAAAACAGAAAAACAGAAAGTTGGTTTTCTATATCTAGCCGTTGTCTGAGTCATAACCGTACCAGCTGACTATCATTTAAAGTCCCTCATATCTCACGTCCGACCGCTCACCTGTGGGTATAAAGAGTGTCTGTCCTGCACCACTCACCTGTGGGTATAAAGAGTGTCTGTCCTGCCTTTAGAGTACACCTGTAGCACTTCTCCACAAGGTCTCCAAAGAAGATCTCGCTCTGATGAGCTGACGTCACCCATTTCTCATACTGCTGCAAATTGGCCTTAGTGGGAGCCACGAAAAAGAACACTTTTTCACCCTGCGAGAAAATCAAACAAATGGAGCCATGTCAGTATAAAAGGTATTTTCTAGAGATATCATGCACAAATTCGTTAGGTTCAGATATTAATATTATTGGCTCAATGAAGTTCGAAGTACTTCCATCCAATTTAAAAAACAGTAGTTATAACAAGTTAGTTTGTGTCTGAAAACATGGATTACATCATTCCGCAACAAATAGGTTTACAGTTCATACATTAGACACTATAATTATTACTAAACAGAAACCAAAACACAAGTTGTGTTAGAAGACATTACTAGTACTACAATCCACGAGCTTACAGTTCCCTGCACGACGTGATACCAGACGGGGGATAACCACACAATCCTGATCCATGTTAGGATTTGTACCCATACAACGTGATACTTGCCTTGACTAGAAACCTTGACCCATATCACCATACCATGATGCAAAACGTACCCACAAACCCCGACCCATATTATGATAATAGAGTGCAAAACATACCCACAAGACGTGATACCAGACTGATGTGCCTCCAAAGTCGACATGAAAGTCCGTGTAGCAATCCTTTACCCCCATCAAGCAATACTTCGCCACCAATGGCTTCTTATGCGGGCTGCGTAAACAGTTGTACGTTGTACACAGTAAGACAACTACAAACAGTGTAGGGGCATTCTAAACATCTCTTCCTGATATAGTTTTCCGAACTAAATAAACTCGTATACACATACTTTTAAAAAACCCAAAATGAAACACCTAAACTACTCAAAGACAGTTAGCCGTTAACAACACAGTATAAAAGTATGGCAATCAGGGTACCAGTGATTAACTAGGGTTGACTTAATTGGTTAATTAACACGTTAATTAAATTAAACAACAGCTATTGTTGAGCTGTTGAAACAATAAGGGTTCGTTAATTAACGAAAACTAGAAATATTAATTAAAATCAGAGAATTTATGTTAGTTTTTTGTTGTTTACAACCCTTAACACAAAATAAAAATAGGCAAGACATCTTACACTGGTCCAAACAAAAGGTTCAGACAAAATTTCTAAAATATACCAACACCAGTCTAACTACATGTAGCAAGTCGTTAGGTTGCGCCCTTGTAATGCTCTGGCCAACACAAGTGACCAAAACTTAATGTTACTTTAAAGGTAATGGTGCAGGTACATAACTATGTTTATTCCTAATTCATTTTATTATTCAACATTATTTCGGAGGTTAGTAAAAAACGAAAAACTGAATTGCGTTTCAAAAAGTAAATGTATGACCAGCTGTAAAAAAACAGACTGCAATTCATCAAGCAAAACAACAAAATGAATAAAATTAACTAATGGTAGATACTTTTATGGTGGTTGTGAAATATAAAAAAATATATATTTTTTGCAATTAACAACATTACAATTGTTTAAAACTCTCACTGCAGATTCAATAAATACGGTTTTATTTTAAAATTTTGGAATTGTTCTTTAGTTACTACTAGATAGAATTTTTACATGTATCAATAGAAGTTTTACAGCTATTTTTGTTTACATTATATGTTTTACAAATATTTAATAAACATTACACTGTTGTAACTTACATATTGCAATGTTCATTGTTTATGCAAATGAGGCAACTATAACGCATTCTATAGCAAGAGCACAGATTCTTTTACTTTGAATTTATGAAATGTTGAACACTAACGGTGGCTGTTTAAAGCTGCAGTATCTAGCTTCAATTTGTTATCAGTAACGCAGCTCTTTATTTACGTTAAGCTGGCAGCGAGCAAATGAAAGTTAGATATGGCCAGCCATTTTAGTTTAAGTGCGTGGTGTAGCAAAGACAATGAAATAAATCATAACGGAAAAGTTTCAGACTACCAGCTAAACTCAGAACTCAAGCACATAGGAAACCTACAAATAAACCCAAGATTCAAACTCCAACAACACATATGCATTGCAAAGACAGACAAAAGTAGAAACACAAACTTCAACACATAACGAGTGGAAAAGCATTTACATTGGCAAATGATATGACAGAAGTGTAGGTGAGCTGACATGGTATGGTCGGTATGCAGTGGACTTGAGATTATTACAACTAAACAGTTTATGTTAGTGTTTAATATTGAAATGCAATATTATGAGTTATAAACTCTTGTAATTATGTGTACAGGTTAGTTGAATAAACGTTCCATACAGCAAATGTCAGGCACCAGAAACTAGAAGTTAGTAAGTTAAACACCTTAAACTGCAGCGAGCAGTCACGCATTTCTTATTACTCAAAGGTTATTTAAAAAACTACGTGTGCGATAATTATGAAAAACAACGTAAAACATGATGGTTTAGGGAACAAGTTGAACTTGTGCTTTTGCCTTGTACAAATTTACTCAATCAATTTTTACTAGTATTTTACTTGGAGTTGAGATAGTAAACTGAATTGAATTTTACGTTTTTGACAGCTTTATAGTGATCACTTTCTTGGGGGGTTATTTTTTTGATAATTCAGATAATTACACAACATAAATCACAGGCCTCAAAAGCTGCACTCACTTTAAGTACATAAAATGTAACTTTGCCAAACAAATTACTTCACTTTAAGTTAATTTCACTTCATTAAAAAGTTGGTAATCATAAAATGGAAGTTTTGAGCTAAAGACAACTGCTGATATTCTATTAGCCAGTACTATAATGAGGAGTGGACTGGGTTCAAGTTGCATAAGTAATCTAATTACGAAATGAACCCCAACATAACAAAGACAAATTAGTTCAGATCTTCAAATTTAACTACAACTACGACTTAGACAATGATTATGACTATTTAGCATGAACAAATTCGCGACAAGATCACGCAAAATTATTGTCAGGTCAAAATTCCATCGCTGTCCTTTTGTTTACTATTTATGAGTTCAGCAGAGTTAAACTGAATGATGCGGCTGCATGTTGCCAACTTTATATTAAAGTGCTACAATAAGGTTCCCCAGTACAGTTTGGAGGGGCACCCATGGATCTCTTCATACAAAACTGAAGTATCTTATATTAATTATAAGTAGACTCAACTTTGAAGACAACTAAGATGCAGTTCACAGATTGTCGAAACGTCAGTCACAAACAACAACGCTCCTCCCCGGGAATAATTCAAACTTTAATGTATTATTAAACCGCTGACCATTTGGATATGGAGTTGAAGGACTATTTCAGGACTTTCCAGGACCTTTTCGAACAAATTCAAGGACCTTTTGCGCCCCAAAAAAAACGTGAAAAAAGGATTTGGGTGAAAAATCTAGCATTTCTTTTGGTTTTTGGGACCATCTGTTGCATTAAAAAACCTTAAAAAAAGTTTCTTTTTAATTTTGAGACAATGAAGAGCTTCATTAGTTGGTTGATCGTCCTTGTGAATGTAGTTCCCACAGTCCTTGAAAATCCTGGAAGTCCTTCAGTTAGCAAAAATATATAGTTCCTGGAAAGTTATTGAAAATCAGCTGAGGTCCTTGAAAATCCTGGAATGTGTAAAATATTCCAGCTGCTGAAATATTTCACACATTCCAGGATTTTCAAAGACCTCAGCTGATTTTCAATAACTTTCCAGGACCTATATATTTTTGCTAACTGAAGGACTTCCAGGATTTTCAAGGACTGTGGGAACTACATTCACAAGGATGATCAACCAACTAATGGTAGAAGTACAAACAAGTTGATTCACCCGGGTTCAGACCTTTTACTCCGTTTGTTCACTATTTTTGAAATGTTACCATATTGGTGGTATTGGAATTGACACACAATAGCGAAAAACACCAACACAGTTCTGGCCCTCGTGGTTCTTTTTATGCATTTTTATCTTGTTGTGAAGGGGTCGATTATAACTAGATTAGTTAGTTATGCAACTCTGACCCAGTCCTTTCCTTGTTTTGGTAATGGTTAAAACCGGTAGTTAGCACTGGGTACAACATATTTTCTGACCACAGTTAACTTGCCCAGCTTACCTGGAAACCGATTGCCTGGAAATTCTGAAGAAAACAAGGAAAAGTAAACGGTAGGTACAAATCGCAAATATTGTCATTACACTTCATACAATCGCCAGCACCGTCTCAGGTTTTTTTGCAGTGCTGTTGTTTTTGTGCTCTTTTAAAAAGGTTTAATGGGGACAGTCATACAAACAGAGAGGCTTGTAATGTGAGACAAATTTCTTCAATAAAGACAATAAGTATCTGAAAAATAGTACAAACAAATTGTAGAATGATCTTTTTATCTTGTTACTTATGGAACGAGAATGCATGTCACCTTCAGTTTTCAAAATTTTATTCTAGAATTGCTTCGAAACGCACATGTTCAATTTCGCTCTCCAACCAACACCTGCGGTGTTGATGTAAACATCGCATCAAATTTCGGTTCTTGAAATGCCGCATTTCGGTTATTTAAGAACTGAAAAGGGAGGTTTTCGATCGTCAGCTACTCAAAGCATATAAAACATCTAGCAATTTTAACTGAAAATTGATATAAATCTGCAGAACAAACTCATTTGGCAAAGAATTTTATCTTCATCTTAACTTCATTTAACTTTAAAGAGAAGCCATGAGTTCTTACGCTAATTCACGTCTCATTAACATTCCAAGTCCGCAGAGTATGACCGTCACTTGAAATTCGTTATAGTTTTGATATGTTTCGGATGGACTAAACATGTGAGAAAATGGTGACTAAAATGTATGTACACTGAATTTATACGGACACGCGGACCCGCAGGTTGCTTCATTAAAATGCGCATATCTGTTTTGCCTTCGACCCTCGGGTCACCCGCGACCCGCGACCCGCGGGTCATGGTACGTTACCAATGCACGGTATTGTATCAGTGGAAGAAAATGGAACTGAAAACAGTTCCCATCCAAGCTTTTATATATAGACAGACTCAAGGTTAAAACTGTTCTACATTCGTCTTGCAACACTGTCAGAGATCTCCATCTCTTACGAAGAAATCTGTTTCACATTACAAGCTTGCTCATTACCATAGCAACAAGTGCACTGCCTTGTAATCGATTGTCAGAACAGTCAAAAAGACGGACCGATCATTGACAAATTTGTTGTGAATTTTTCACATTCAACAATTTCTCTAGGAAATAGTTCTCTCAATTGTATGAAGCAACAACTAAGGTGAATAAGTGTATCTTGAATTAACAGGAAGATGGATGTCCACATTGATGATTTGCACACAACACAAATGAGTATGTTAATATGGTGCGACATACATGTATATGAGATAGGTGAATGGGACGACAACACTGTTAGCAAGTTTTATACATCCTAGAGCTACATATATATACATAAGTTAGGCTTTGAGATAAAGTATGTAGAACATTTGTTCTGTGCATAGGGAGAGAATCCATGTAAGTCACACTCTTGTTTAGAACTGGAAGAAATTTGTGAATATTCTGCATAAACTTAGATACACTTGTTTGAAAGGAAGTAAAGGAAGTAAAGCCAGGGGGATATATATTAAAGTTCCTTACAGTATCTTAAACAAAAGAAAACAGAAGAACTTGTTAAGGAAAAAAGTTACAGTTTGTATTTATAATTGTGTTTTGTAGAGTGAACATTTATTGAAATAGCTGTATACATGTACCATAGTGCGAGCTATAGCCCTGGGAATATACAAGTATATGTACAGTACTCGCTCGTAAAGATTTTCCTAAACTGACACAAGACAAAACAAGTCTTGCACACTCAAAAATCATCAGAAAGTTAAAAAACATAGCCAATGGCATGAGCAGTATCTACGTACAGTGTACACTACGGTTGTCTAGTGGGCTTATAAATGGGGGTATAAAGGTAAAAATCAACTAACACAATCAACTTGGCTCACTGGGTTCGCTGCTGTATAATTAAATGGTTTCCAAGATAAAAGAAAAGGTTGAATAACTTGGAGATTAACTGTAATCTCATAACTTATTCATTCTACTTAGATCTTAACAACAAAATCTAAATGCAACGTCATTGGGAGTCACAGGCCCAGAAATATTCATCTTAAGGATGTACAGTGTAGTAATATAAATATTTTTCATTTCAAAAGCCAAGGAAAATCCAGGTTTAGCTCATTAAAAGGAGTCCCCATGACTTGCAACATAGAATTTTCTTGTACCCACCTTCCATTTAAAGTGCAGAAATGTCGCTTAGTAAATGCAAAATATATTCTATACAACTTAACAGTCGTACACTGTTATAACTGTAGTATGTTATACAAACTATGCATGTATATGTAACTACAATGTTAACAGTGTTTCAAGAGATATCTATAGCATTATCAGGGTTCCTGCAACTCAACAAATTTAAGACATTTTTAGCCACAAACTAGAAAATTTAATACTGATTTTGATCAAAGCTTACAACGCAAAACTAGGAAACAGGGAATGTTTCTTAAAAGCGAGCTTCAAAATGTGATCATGGGGAAAACTTCAGTTAGTAGAAATTTAATGCTTAAGACCTCAAGAAGAAATGCTGGTGAATTTAAGACATTTTCAAGGCCTTACACTTACAAAGAGCAAATAAGACTTTTTCAGACTTTCTAGGGACCTGCGGGAGTCCTGATCACACTCAATACAATTTAACACTAATATTACATGTACATGTATCTAGAAAGGTGTTTTCATACAGATAGTCAGACATGTTCGATATCAACCACATACAGATTTATATAATTTTATATGTGTCTGAAGTACTAGTACATAACTGTATAACACACTGTACTTTACATCAAAGATTTACTACTGAAGAAAATTAAATAAGTAGAGGTGCATTTAACTTATAACATTTGCAGTGACTTACATGCCAGTACGTGAAGAAATGCTGAAATGTAATCCTATTCAGTTGGAAGTCAACTTTTTTTTGCTAATCTATGTACAATGATTCCAAACTTCTGCACTCTGTATTGTAACAGCACATAAAGTGCTGCATTTTGTTATTGTACATGTAGCCCCCATTCAAATAAACCCAAGGTCTCACAAATCAATCAGAAGATGCAGTTAAGCCCCCATGATGATGGGAAGACTTGGGATGCATTATATATTCAGGGCAATCATTTTTTCTTTTTCTCCACTTATCCAATGGGCAAGTGAGATTCAAGTTACAAGAGACTCAAGACACATGATTCAACAAAATTGGTCATCCTCAAACAGATTTACAACTTGTCTCACAGAAACGACCACACAACTGAAAGTTGATTGCCCTGATACTGAACATGGTCTAAACTTAGCCAGTGTCTAATTATTACACCTTTGAACAAAGGAGGATGAACATCAGCAAATTTTTAGACTTGTTTGAAAAAGCTGCAGTTTATATTGAAGTTACAATCATGCAGAAATGAATCTACCTAAAAATGTATTTAAGCTTTAATACTTTACAATAAAACCTTTTGCTAAAAATTAAGATGTAAACAAGCCTACATGTATCTTTGTCATATAGGCTTTTGAGATGGTGTGCATAATCTAAAACTAAATTCCTGGACTTCCCATGACCCTAAAATGATGAAAAATATATCCTGAAAATTGACGGATTATGAAGCTGTTCACCATATAATATACTTTAGTTAGTTTGTTCACACCACATAAGTGTGACTGGTCTTCCAAGACTGGATTTTGAAATGCTGTTCAAAATTCCATCATTTTCCAGTTTTTTTCATGATCTATAATTTTATGAACACTACATGTATATTATGTAAGCTCTCGTCACCCCAACCACCCATGTCAAATAAGCCCCAACTCCATTTTATCCATGAAAGAGAATTATGCTCTCTGGAGATGTACAAATGTACATGTATGGTAATGCATAACCTCAAACCAACTTATATTAATAATTGATAGTGCAAATATAAAAGTCACACATTAAAATATATGTAGTTTAATTGTTTTAATTAATGAACACATCTCTCAACCATTGAATTGCGCATGTATACATATATATGTTTTACAGTGTATCATGACAATGGCCAAACACTCACCCATCATCAATGAAGGCGTCTGACGGCCACACATGGTTTGCCCAATCGAGTTCACGGACAATCGATGGAGCATGGACTAATTTCGATAAGCTACAAAAAAATAAAGAAATAAAAAACTGTGAGTCTCATTACAAAACAGAGAATGCAAGAAGTTCTGTAAGCAATAAAAAGCCCAACAATTACCAACCTGGAATTCGTAAACTCTAAGCTGATGACATTCATAGTCTTTTTCCTCACAGGACTCAAAAAGTACTCCGTCCACTCTCGCATTTTCATCTTGTAGTCTTCTTGGCGTGATACATCAATGACATCAAGTTCTCTCACCGATCCTATTGGAATGTCAAGTTGGGTGATTTCACCATCATAGACAAACAGCAACAAAGAATGAAAAGGACTAACCCTTAAATGTCGCGGGGGTGGGGGTCAGAAAATTAACTGGGAAAAATCAGCTTAATATCAAACTTAAGAGTATACTGGAAACAATCTTACACTATTATAATATATACAGTACATGTAATGCACTAGTCAATGTAAACCCCCCACCCCCGGAGAAACGTGGGGCATAGATGGGGCATAAGTGGGGATTTGTCTATTGAACAAGCCCCAGGAGTGGAGGTTTAGCAAATTTTGGCTTTGTTCTTTTATAGTAGTTGATAAACTGTGGGAGCTTTGGTGGGGCTTTAGTGGGGGTTTTGACCAGTCATCTTGCCTCACAGGTGGGGCATTTTGCCTTTTTTTTATTTAAATGTAAAAAAATAAAAATATTAACTTGGATGACAAGTTTTCTCATGGATTAATTACATGTACATGATTATACAGCCAGCTCATGAGGGTTCGAAAGGTTTGAAATATTTCTCCTGGTACATAACTGTATTAATTTTATGCAAAATATGTCCCTGGAAATTATACCTTAAGTTTATAAAAATATATATGTACACGCATTAATTTATTAAACTGCATCACATGTGCACCAGTTGTTGTAACTACTCCCATTAGAACTTAGTCCCTCACCAACATGTCTCTCCACATCAATGATACTAAAACTGGAGTCTGGAACTACAAGTCCCAGGCCATCTTTCTTCTCAATCTTCAGAGGTTTGTTGAACCCGTTCTTTTCCAAGTAATTGAGAGTTAGATCTCTTCCCCTCAGTTTTAAGATAACTTGGTCACCACTGAAAGATATTGATGTACTTTATATTTGATGATACAGTACATATACATGTTGATGCACGGCACTGACGTACGATTAGTATCAACAACAACAACAAGTACTTTATTTCACCTTATGTTTGCTACTTAACAAATATTATTAAAGAAAGAGTTGAGATAGGGATAGGTGCTGATTACCTGGAATAACCTTGGGGCTAACCGAGCCAGGTAACCAGAAACTTTGAGTTAATAGTCTGATAGTTTTGGTCGGTACTTGAAAAGGAGAGAAAAAAAGAGTACAAAAGGTCATACTGTAGGTACAAAAAGACACCTGTGTTTCATGCAGAGTTACACTTAGAAGTGATATTTACAGATAAGTAAAAAATAAGAACCTAAAGCTATACAGTTATAAATTGTAATCATAAATCTACACTGTATACAGTTATTGTAGACATAAAGGAAACAAAAGGGAAGGAAATTGAAGTGGCATTAATAGTCTAATATCTTGAAATAAAATTTGATTTTAATCTGGCTTTGAATGCACCAATGGATAGTAACTTTAATTCTGGTTCAAGCAAATTCCATATTTTGGCTCCTGAAAATAGCATCACATACTAACTACCTATTACCAGGAGTGAGGTCTGTGTGGGAAAAACCAACTGAAAGTGGGACCTTGCTGTATTTACCAAATGATAGCAAAGTCAATGTGTTATGGCCAAAGTTTGATATTTTCCAGAAACAACTGGGCCCAGAAGGACAGGGGAGGCCAGGAATTAGTACATGTATGTAAAGACACACTGACAGTATATATCAGTTAGATAATGTGCTAAATAGTTCTTATTTCAATTTTCCCCCTTCAGGAAAATTTTTGTGTGAAAATATTAAATAACAATACAACACATATACTTATACAATTTTAAAATTATTATTATGCTAGAAATTAATGTAGTCATCTGGAAAATTGTGCTTACTTTGGGAATTTTCTATTCTTGAGTTCCTTTAGAAACTTAACTGTTCCAGTCTGTATGGCCTGAAATAACACAAATGGCAGGTCAGTCAACACCATGCATTGTTACTGTTTTACTGATAATGAATACCTTAAAATAACGTATGATAAATATACTGAGCTGATATACAAGACACTCCAGTTGCCAGGCTTGAGACCTCTCACAACCAAGAAGAATATTGGTCTTTATTAAATATTGAATTTCTGGTAATCTGATTGGCTTTCTACTCCAGTATAAATCCTATATCCTGTAGTTTGTCCAAATTGAAATATGGAAACTGACAGTTTTGTCACAGAAAATTGTCCCTGAAAATGGCCAAAAACTGGAGTCGGTAGAAAATAAAATTCGAGATATTTTTATCCTGGCCAGTATTTGGAATTTAATAAAACAATTATTCCACTCACACTTGTTGGATCCATATGAGCTTATGATAGCCGACTTGGTGCTCCGCACCTCGTCCGCTAACTAAAAGCTCATATATCCAACACAAGTTTGGAAGGGATGATGACACAGTTGGTTTGTTGTACATACTAATTAATGGAGCTATATATTACATGATTGTATGTCGTCATGGGATAGACATGGGATATAATTTACATAATTTACATAACTAGTGTGGCCTCCACACACCAATATATTATACCCTTGTAAGTATATTGTGGTTGAGAAAATTTACAAGAAAGGATTATCAAGGATACTGGTCATGACACAGTGGGAA
>JAOBYH010032561.1:0-12390 GCA_025403525.1 Umimayanthus kanabou | reverse complement strand
AATCTCTCAAAAATTATAATTTTACCTTCATGCGCAGAAGAGCTGCGCACTGCAAAACAGGGGAATGACCTTAAGCCACAAGAAAACTAACAAATTTTGAACCGAAGGTAACAAATTTTCAATAAATGACTAACCACTGCAAGTTAGACATTTCCTTAGTCAAATATGTATTCAAATCAATCAATCAATCAATCAAAATCATTATTTAATCACGATAAAATTTAAAGCCTCGGGCTTGCGGAGCCGTGAATTACAAATTAACAGATATTCGAGTTCGAGTTCAGTTTTTAAAAAATCACAATTACACTTACTATATATATTTGGCTGCTTAAATCGGTAAAATGCTAAAGCTATACAATATTTAAGATCTGAAAATAAGATATAACTCTAAAAGTTTGGTAGCTTAAAATGATAAAGTTCTAAAATACAAAAGATCTAAAGGATTCTTGCTTTATACCTTTCTTTAGAAATTGTTTTGCATTTGCTATTTCTTGTTTTTGTGGAGTGAGCCTGTTCCAAAGTACCGCTCCTCGATACGCAATAGATCTCTTTAATATCTTGTATTAAATCGTTGGGCGGCCATCTGATGATTTCCTCTTAAATTTCCTCACAAATTTAAAACACAGAATTGTCGTTGATAATCATCTTTCCCCATTTCCTTTTTCGCACTGTTTAGATACTGTAAGCACATCAATTCTTCAGAAGCTGACAGCTAAATAACAATTACCAATGAAGGTTTTACTAAAGAAACTCCCTTGACAGCAGCTTTGCAATTCTGGTTATCTCACTTTTGCTATCTGTTTTGATGAGCAAATGCGAAGCCATCCCCAGTTTGTCTTCAACATTATGAGAGCCAACAATGACTGACCAGTGCGCCAGTAAACTTTCAGCTGACACAACGGTAAACCAGTTCTATCAGAATTAGTTCCAACTATGAGTCAAGTTAATTCTAACTAATTTTCAACACACCTGTTCCAGTGTCCGATTGAGGAAGCGTAGACTTTCAAGTAAGTGTCTGCTGGCATTATCTGCGTACTGTAAAACAAAGAGATGGCAAACTTATCATACTTGTAAAAGTTATTATGTATCACAGATTTAGAGATATTTTGACATCACCTGGAAAACCGAAAACCCTAATCCACAGTTGCTATTTATTTTGCGTTTCCTTCTTATTCATATTATACAGTTTCTTTCGAAACCCAAAGAACCCATACTGCCCCGGGAAACCTGTGGTGTTGTTGACAAAATCAATGCGCGGGGAGTGGGAGGAACTGTAACGAGACTTTATCGGAGAGCTAAAAAGATCTTTAAAATCCAAAGTTCAAGAAACCAAACGACTGAGCTCAAAGAACTCGGAAGTTTCGAGACACATAAACCTCGAAGAGCCTTCACACTCGATGACGTCAAGATCTTGGACAAAGCTAACAACTGGTTCGCTAGAGGAGTGCACAAGGAAGTGTACATCCGAGCAGATCGCCACACCCTCAACACAGACGGGGGACGGTTTCAGTTGCCACATGTCTGGGACTACAAAATCAAGGAATGCGTCACGTGACCTACCGGGAGTCACGTGGCGTGGTCTTTGATCTCATGTGAACAAGACTCTACTTGGAGTCAAAAGCTCAAACGCTACATTTAATATTTTTTTGTTTGTTAAACCTTTTACCTGTGTAAGATCTTTTTTATCGTATAACAAATTATAATAGTTAAATACTTAGTTAATTAGATCAAAGATTTTTAGTAATTAGATTAGCAATATATTATTACTTATTCTTTTCTAGCTTAAATACAATACTGTAACGAGTTTCTAATACGAGCTTGTCATTTTCACATAATTAAATAAAGTTTATGTATGTAATGTAAAATCCCAACTAAATCGTAGATCGAACCGAAGTACTGAAAAATCTGGGGTAACCCAAATTGCTTGTCAACTATTGGTTCTCCAAATACATTCACGGATGCAGTCCATTTGCGAACAAAAGTTAGTCGTTCCAGCTCGATTTATAACAAAAAAGCTCCAGATAATGATAAAAGCAACCGCTCCTCACCCTTACCCTACTCACCTGCAAGCAAAATAAAGTAGGAGTCTTAACATTTTGCTGAAAACTCAACAGAACTGCCGAAACTCATCACACAAACCAACAAAGTAATTTTACATTGTGCATGATTGTGGCAACTTTTACCTTCTGATATGGGTTTTGAGATCCTGGCTGACACTCTACATAGTAGTTTACCAAGGCTGAAAAAAAGAAAAAAGTAAGTGATGCAGTTCTCCATGAATTCCTGTAGCTAAGTAGGTAGAGTACCTGACTGATAACTAGAGGATCATGGATTCAACTCTTGTCAGTGACTCATAGTTGTTGTTTTTTTGAGAAAGCACCAAAGTTCTTTAAATCTACAGAGAACGAGAAGTCAACTTTAAATTGAAGGTCAAGAAATACAGATCCAAAGCATAAGAAATCACATACATGATGATGTGGGCTATCTATTAAACCAATGGTCAATTCGAGAAATACTTCCCAAGAGATGATCGAGAAGATTGCAGCTTTTGTTAGTTATGGTAACCTACGTAGTCAAATTGTTAGTAATCTATATGATCTTGCATTCCCATTTTATAGTTGTTGCACAAGAAATTGAAACTCAGCCTGGTTAGGGGGCACGCTTCAAAAACAGGCAATTGACAAAATGAAACAAGCAACCTGTACTGCGTCATCCCTAGAGTATTCATTCGGATGTTAAGAAAGCAGTCCACCTAAGGGGCCAATTGGTTTATTTGTAATGGTTGTTATTGCTCTTTGAATTTTGTTTATCTTGATTGTTGTTGTTGGTGTTGTTGTTGATGATGATGATGATTGTTAGCTTTGTTAGAAGAGGAGATGTAGTTACAACCTAGGTTTTCGTGTACTTCCCAAGTATTCAAGATCTGCCATCTTGGATCCGTGCATTTCCGCGACTCTGTTTCAAAACTGCAGCTCAGATTTTTCCATGGCAAGTTTTCTTGCTCTTCAGCCATAGATTCTATTGTGTAATATTATAGACGACAAAATATATTTGTCATGATGGCCGAATTTGGCCAACCTTGGTCCTTAGGGTAGTTGAACATTCAAAGAAACAAACAAAAACCGGCTTTTTCGAAGGAGAAAAGAACTAAAAATCAAAACAACTGGAATATAGGAAGCTTGCAACTTAAGCTTTATACAAGACCGTCACTTAAATGTGAAACACATTTGAAGCACCATCGTTGATCCTTATTATTCCTGAAAGCTCTAAGTAGGTTGTCATCAAATTGTAAGAGTCTCTTTTAGCCACCTCTCAATACCTCCGACATGTACAGTACCTTTACAAGGTTCTACAGATTTCCAACGTTTTTGAGGACCTTTCAAGGATCTTTCAAGGGCAAATTACAATTTTCAAGGACTCATTTTGCCAAAAAAGTAAACTAATGTCACCCTCCAAATTGAAGAAATTACCCTAAAAAGCATTGCTTTAGGAGTAAGCATTTCGGGTAAAGAACCTTTCTTGGAAATTCAAGAATGTTTCAACAGAACACAAGGACTTTTTCAAAAATTCAAGCACTTTTCCAGTAGCAAACCCTATATAATGACTCCTCAAGTCCTGTGCGATGTTTCCTGTATTCTCTGCAGCACTTACCTTCTGGCACAAGGGATTTCCTGACATAGAAACTAATCGTGGCTTCAGGGTTCACACATAAATCAGCAGCAGCCTATGAACAAAGTATTTTTAGTTACACAAATCTGATTATTTCCCAGTCAGTAATCTTCATCAAAACTCAGCTGATGTCAACAGAGGCTTCCACACACATACATGTACTTACCACTGCAGCGGCAAGCTCTACACCACAACTGGTCCATGTGAATAACACGCAAAACGTTCCCAGCACAATCAGCCTGAAGGAAAAACAGAAAACAAATTGAATGCTTCATTAGTTCAAAATAATTAAACGAAAAATACCACATATTTTGCAATTATGTAAGTTTTTAGAACATCGGTGAGTTAAATGACGATCTAGACAGCAAAAAAGCGCTGTTCTGATAGGGTTAGTAACTGGGCAACTCAATGTACTCATCATAATATATTTTAATAAATGTTTTGTTGTATTTCAGGTTAAAACAGCTTTGAGATTTTTCCCTTCAGTGTCATTGACGGAATTCTATCATCGTATTTCATTTAGAAACAATGAACACAATACCAACAAGAAAGGATTACTTTTAAAAGAACTTACAAAACATATGTGAACTTGCTTCTCCGTACAGTTCCACAGAAGGCAAGCAAACACAACAGAGCCTGCAAACTCAAGAGTCCTAGCGTTACCCACCACCTGGAGAAAAAATAACAAGAAGTTTTTCAGCAAGAGTCCTAGCGTTACACACCACCTGGAGACAAAATAACGATAATCCAAGTTTTATCATGAGTCCTAATGTTACACACCACCTGGGAACAAAATAACATCAACCCTTTCAGCAAGAGTCCTAGTGTTACCCACCACCTGAGGACAAAATAACCGGATAACCCAAGGTTTTACCACGAGTCCTAATGTTACACACCACCTGGAGACAAAATAACAACAACTCTTTCAACAAGAGTCCTAATGTACATGTAGCGTTACCCACCACCTCGGGACAAAACAACGATAAATCTTTCATCAAGAGTCCTAGTGTTACCCACCACTGAGGACAAAAAGAGGTATCTGGTCACCTCACCCCATGGATGACTCGCCCCAGGTCATCTAGGCTCACTTGATAGTCACGTCGCCCCAACTCCCGTGCAATCTCGCCCCACATACTTATTAATCAGTTGAACGTTTGATGCTTGTTTTAATTGTATAATAAATGATGCTGAAGTTGTGTTTTCTTCATCCAGGGAAAACGAGATTATCGTACAAATAATGTGCAACAAGCTTAAGTTAAGAAGAAGTAGAAGAAATACGAGTCTACAACGGCTGAAAATGACAAATTCATTTCAATATTTGCATTTGTTAGAGTATTGCGCCATGCTTCCTCTTGTGTTCCATGTGATTTTGTTCATCCGCAGAAACAATAAATGGAAGAACAGCACCATCATTCCTTGAAAGGAACTAAATTTGTCGAGTTCATCGAATGCACAGCCCGTATTTTATGTCATTGAGACAGAATTACAATTTGTTCTGACAATAGCAAAGTTTTACCACCACGAGTCCTTACGCTACACACCACCTGGGGACAAAATATCTTTAACCCTTTCATCCAAGCATCACACACCGGCCCACCTGGGCCAAATTACAATCTTCAACACCCAGTTGATTTATCAACATTCATATTTCTCGTTACAATGTCAAGGCATCGTGTAATAGTTTAGTAATGAGAACAAAAGGACTAATCAGATCAATATTCTTGTAGTTTGCTATCAAATTCTCCCAATCTGTCTATGACGACTTAGTGCATAAAGCAACTCTACAACACACCTTTTGAAACACTTGAAGAGAGAAGGTGGAACTATGTCAACCATTCTTGTGCCCAAAGAAAAAAAAACTCCAATTGTCTAAGTAAATAAAATTTCCTGGAACTGTTGACAATTGCAAACGGCTTCTTACATGAAAGATCACAATCATCCAACAGCAGGACGTCACTGTACTTTCTTGATTCAGGTCTGATTTGAGTTTTTGTCAACTGATTGACAGTGGCAGGGTTCACAAATTCACAATTTGAAAAATTCTGGATTCTCCTAGACTTTGTTTAGAAACTTTCAAAGCATTTCAAAAGATCAGTTCTAGGTCATGTCACTAAATACAAAATATATGCTTCACTCCGCCACAGCCAACAGATAATGATTCTAATACAGTGTAAATACTGAAAACATAAATAGGGGAAAGTGATGATTATAAAGGTTCGGGGATTCTACTTTCAATTTTCCAGTTCTAGAGGAGTCAGTCTGAAATTCCTGGGGCAAGTTGCATAAAAGTTGTACATATGTCAGATATTACCGTCAGATATTAAACATAAGGAAATCCTGTGCAACAGGACAACGCCAGACATTAGAGTGAACATTTATGCAACTAACCCCAAGACTAGTTATTCTTGAGATTTCCTGGAAGAAACAAATTAACTTACACTTTCCCGGAAATCCAAGAGGTGTGCAATAGATTATATTCGTTACCTATAGTACTCTCCAGTATCAATGTAGTTGTTGACTTTAGGTAGGCTGACTTTCTTCACTGGCCTCAAGGAGTTGATCACATTTGTGATTGCCAAATTTAATTGATGTAAATACTCCAGAGCCAGGTAAGGAATATAAGGGTATGTTCGTTCAAGATCCGCAATTGTGTTCTGAGCATCAAGGAGGTCTGCTCGTATATCCGTCACCTAAAACAAGAGGAGTGGAAGAAAACATGCAATTAATTAAAACACTGCTCCTTTTAAGGAGCATCTTGCAATGTCATCTAAAACAACCAGTTGTCAAAAACCTGTAAAATAACCATTTACAGGGTTTGTACATATTTTCAGCCACTGAATTTATGGACTTTCAGTGCCTTTCAGGCATTGAATTCAAGGATTTTAATGGAACCTTCCTCCAAGATACAGTAATAGCCCAAAATTAAATTGTCTAGACAAACAAAATTAAACAGAATAACTATTTACATGTGAAAGAATTATTTTGTTTTCTAAATACATGTAGGCACATTTAAGTCTTGTAAATTCAATGGCTTCAAGTCTTGAAAAAAGAAATTAAATGCATTGACTTTCAACGGTCATACAAACCCTGCTTTTGAGTCCTGAGTATAAGTGTTTAGTGTTAAGTAATTGATCAAATTCAAAAGTCGAGACTTTTCATAAAAACTTGACAACTCTAATTGTAAGTTGCAAGTGCAACAGAAAAAGATTACATGGTCTGCCCTTACAACAATTATGATTATCAGAAGCACTGCTAGAAACGTGCTTGGAGTACATTTTCATCAATCTGTAAATGTTGAAGGGAATACACAAGACGTTGTAGAGGAAAAGAAGAAAAAAAAGCGCAGGATGAATCCAAGCTAGTTTCTCAATTTTTGCACAGCTCAGGGATGGAAGCTTATGCAAACCCAATGACCAGTGCCCATCAAATGTTACCTTTGCCTACAGGTACCTTTTGCAAAAAGTACACATACTTGTGTCTTTCGATTTTGCTATTTAGTACTTTGTAATGTAATGTAATGTAGCATAACTTGTCAAATGAATATTTCTTCTATGTGAACTTCACCTTAGAAATGAAACTTTTACAATCTATTAAAGACACTTGTATTGTTATCAATTTTAAGTGATGAAGGAGGTACAATGCGATCCATCGATATACATCATATCATAGACCCATTACTTTATGGAGAGATGTTCATTGTCAGTCAAGGAAAGTTTCACCTTTTCAAAGACTAGTCAAGCCTTTGGCACACTTAAATGAATATCTCAAGTGCGTCAACAAACACAATTTATATGTATATTAACAAAAAAGGAATTTATTACGGGCAGGTAAAAGTTTTGTTGGCCAGTGGATTACTTTTGCTAAGTTCTACCCTAGCTGGCCAGTGCTGAAAAAAGTTAGTTTCTTCTTCTGGCACAAGTAAGAGCTCTACAACTTATAGTCTCATAAACATGCCTAATTAATTATTCATGCTAATTAAATTGGAAAATACCCCAGGCTACATCCATGGAAGTTTATACCAGACAATACTAATTGTTCCCCTAGGGTATTTCAAATGCAGAGTGCAAAGAAACCCCCTTTCATCATCACTTTGACATGATTAAATTTTAAAAAGAAATCAAGCTTGAAAAAACTTTAAAACATTACAAATTGTGCTCAAACAACTGGAAAATGCATCTCATAGACCTGCAATCAATATCTGAACACTTTCCAGAGACAAATGCAAATTTGTGCATGAAAACTGTGTTTGAAATCCCTAATAAATTATAATTATAAACTTAATTATTCATCAATTTATAATACAGGGCAATCAACTTTCGGTCGTCTGGTCGTCAGAGATGAGTCATTATTACTTGAATGTGGACAACCAACTTTCTGAAGCACTTGTCCACACAGACGAATAAAACTTATCAATATTAAAATCATGTCATAAAGACTGTAAACCAAAAACCGTCACAACTGTGTGTTTGTTTTTGTCTCTACTGTAAAAAGCGACAGTTTCAAATAATTGTGAAGGCTCGAAAAGATGTTCTTTTTTGCGTAACCCGCCCCCAGTCAACGCTTCAGCTCGATCTTTGAGTACAGTGCGGTCACCTATTGGACTGCCATTCTGAAAGAGGAAGTTAAGTGACCAGGCACTGGTCAATGGGTGGGAACCCAAAGAAAATGACTGGGGACGAGGCTACTTTTTGTGTACGTGCTTGTTGTCACAACTCTTCACAGTATGTAAACGTGGCATTTGCTCTCGTCAATTGACATGGCTGGTAATGGACTAAAGAGTTTGCTTGAATTGTGGAAATTGCTTGAGGATTCTTCCAAGTGAAAATCCCCCGAGAATGCTGACGAAGCTGATGGGCAAACCAAGAAAATCTGTAGCAGCCAACAAGGAAAAGATGCAATCGGAATTCGTAAATTTCAAGAAACTGGAAAACAGAATTTCCAAGGGTAATAGCTTGTGAACATGGTGAAATGTATTGTAAAGTTTGCAGACAATATCGAGAGACTGCAGACAAAAAAGCCACCCTTTTATTTAGAATTTAAAATTTATAAATTAGTTGTACTTCTTTCTGTAAATTTATAACTTTATTACACTTTGTAAGTATTATATTTGCACAAGTGAAATTTCCATTTGGACAAGTGAAACCTGAATATCACTTGTCCAATGGACAACTGGAAAAAATAAAAGTTGATTGCCCTGTAATACTAACAAAATGATGTAAAAATGATATCATGTCCCCTCACTATTTACATACCTCAACTTGTACATCCAACAGTGTATTGTTGACGTTAGTTATAGCTGTTGTAACTTCCTTGACAGCCTTGTCAATTTTACTGTTGAAAACAAATGCTGCTATCACACTGCCACTGTGGAAAAACAGAACAATTTAATTATACAAGTTTAAGCAAAAAATGAATTTTTTTAAAAGGTTCAAAATAACTTTTTCCAAACTTACTCAAATTTGCCGGCTGTTTTCAAAAACCAAGATATCTACTGGTTATTTTGTGAGATTGACTGAAAATATTGAACAAAAACAGTCTGTAATGGTCAGGATATTGCCAGCTATAGCCTATTGCTGGCCTCTATTTTTAACCCTGCTCTTAATTCAAGGATTGTGAAGTGGATTATGCTTGGAGTTAAAGGAATTTCAAGGACAGGGTCATAGAAAAAGTTCCAAGACAATGTCATGCTCTGCAAATGTCTCACTATTATTGAATTAAGGGACTGGGTTGAAATAAAAAATGTCAAGCAAAAAGAGCTTCTTACATGTACAGCAGCCTTCAACATTTGTATGATACTGTCTGACAAAAACATTCTAAGAGACATAATGTTTTGAAGTAACAGCTGAAATTCAGAAAGTAGGTGGTTTGAAACCTACACATACTTTTTTAATTCAAAATCTCCACAAAGAACTTTCTAAAACCTTCTATCCGACACTTATAGTACAGTAAGCAGTCAAATGTGCCAGTCACTGACTTACTTGACATGCCAAAAACTGCATAAAATATTATGTCAGAGTGCATAATTTTTAACAATACCCAGGGAAATATGCCCTAAGTGTATTGTATGGTTTTTGTTCAATACACTGGAACAAAGGCCCAGATAACAATACTTAACTAGTGCCCAATTTTTCAGTTTGAAATGTTCTGTATATATAGCATTTTAAAACTGAGTAGGGCTGGCTTGGTGCAGCAAATTCACAACAGCAGAATTACCATAATAACCAAATTGTCAACGACCATGGAATGATGCCTTCTCTGAGGCTGCACAATTGACAAAGACTTCTTCTTCTCTGCCACTTGATGTTAAATTTGCTGATTTTGTTGAATCATTAAAATCCGAGTTGAAGCTTTAAATTCTGTATTATTAATTTATAGTTTTTAGTATTTTTGTTCCATTTAGCTAAAAACTCTTATTGTAAAAAACCTTGAGAAACTTTCAAATGCATTGTTGAGAATTATTATTATTATTAATTATTAATATCATTACTCTTACTACTACAACTATTATTATTATTATTATTCTTATTATCACTATTATTATTAACCCTTTCAGCACCAGCAAGTTATCAACATCCATCTTCTCCTTACAATATCAATACAAAATCAGTTGTTTTGTTGTGAGAATATAGGAATTGATCACACACTACAAGTTATCCAATATGAAAAGCTAAATTCTCCCAAACTGTTTAAAAGGAAATTATGGATACCATTTAGGAGAATTTAGCAACACATCATTTGTCGTGTTTGGGGCTGAAAGGGTTAATGTTATTATTATAAAAATATTTATTTTTATCATTATTATTATTATTATTAGGGGGCTGAGGCCAGAGATGCACTGATTTGTAGTATACATTTACAAGCAAGTGATGATAAAAACTTAGTAAAAGTCACTCTCAGACCAAGTCTGACAAAGATATTCAAACCTGCATATGAGGGCGGCAATGTAGATCATCCAAACTAACGTCATCACACAACATTTGGGTGATAGCTTGCCCTCCTTTTCACAGTGGCAGTTACGTGAACAACACCATATTAGGAAGTAGCCTAAGATTGCAATGAATATTACTCCTCCAAACACAGTGGGGACTCCACTATACAGGATCAATGCCTGGTGAATACAGAATATTTAATTGTTATTGTCTGGAAATACACTGATGGGGATAATATTTGTTTTTATGTGCAATGTATAGGCCATGAACCTCCTTGTCTACATTTTGCCAAATTACCATATAATACAAATCAAAAGGACTAATAAATGCTTTTGGTAACATCAAATGCCAACTTACACAGTCATACAAGTTGTACATGGGATTTTGAATAATTGGCACTAGCTTTCTCACACCAAAAATGGGGGTTGAGTTGCAATGTATACCACCCAGTCAACTTATATACTTGTATAAAGTATTTGGCAAATAATGCTATATCTTTCATACTGTGCACCCTGTTAATCTGAAATTTGAAGTTGGATTTAAGCTAATTTTAAAATTGAAGACACTATAAGTGAAAAAACAATGTAAGTTCTCAAATATTATTAAATATTAAAATAATTAAAATACGATAATGGTAATGATAATGACAATGACAATAAACTAACATTTATTCACTCTGAGAACACAAAGAACAATTTGCAGAATTTGTATCTAAGCCAATCAGGGATAAGATCCTGATGAAAAACCACACCAGCGCAGTTGCTTGTGCTTTATCTCTGCAAGTTTGAGCTGTGACCTGTTGTTTGATTGGCTGAGAAACAATAAACTTTTCAAACATATATATAGATGTCGAGGGTCTTCACATTAAGACAATTGAACACAATTTTCTCAATCCATGCATGCACTGAAGTCTGAACTTAGGTACAATCATTTCAATTCAAGATTTGTGTGTGAAATAAAAGCAATAATTTTCTGGTTTTGTGTGTGAAGTATAAGCAATAACTTTCAGAATAATTTTGGACATTAACTAAAAGTGATTCCCACAGGACATGCACCCCGGATTTATTGTTGTGTTACTGGGAATGTAATTTGGCTTCAGCTATTTAATTATTATCTCTATTTGTACATCACAGTCACAGTGACAGCATCTCAAGTCACATGATTCGCCTTTGCACGTAATACCACATTAACTGTAATCTTTATCCAACTCCAAGATGTATATTTACCGAATCAACATCAGCCGCCTTAAAAATAGGTCATCAGTTAAATTATTATTATTTTAGTTTGTGACAAATTTAAATATTTGAACTGAATTTGAGTTTTGACAGAGCACACACACAATATCTGATACAGTATTAGTCTATGCGTTTCTCTGCAATTCACTCACTGACCTGTTGGTAAGAATCTTCTGTAGGTAAAAATAAAGCTGACGTGTTATCAAAATTGAAATCCAAGTGTGGAAACGAATGGAAGAGTTTAACCAGCCACGGGATTGTGATTCCTCCAGTTGCGACATCGCACATCGCCGCCATTTTGAACACTTCAGCGATCGACTTGAATTACTTTGCCCCAGGCCTCGCTGCCCAGCTCTGTTTACACGGTGCTCGTAATGCAATCAGGTTTTCACGACAAATAAACTTTCTTGGACAGGGCGGAAAAACGGCGCGCATGCGCAGTTAGCACCCGATTTTGATCTTTTTCAAAATGGCAGCTGGAGAGAGTGAAAACCATGCCATTCTTTAACAACCTGTCTTAGCGCCGAAACGGTTTTGATGCAGCCTAGAAATCTACA
>JAOBYH010032450.1:0-12394 GCA_025403525.1 Umimayanthus kanabou | reverse complement strand
TGGGGGGGGGGTCCTTTTGCCGCCCCCCCCCCCCCCTTGGACGTTCGAGGGTTAAATACTGTGTCAGCTGTAAACAGATGTTAACGCTACAAAAGGTTTTTTATATTTAATTAAACACGTTCTGTATATTAATTTTGTATTAACATAAGGCATTTTAAATTGATAATAACTGTTTCTAAGTTCATTTATTTCTAAATGTTAAAAGAAACTTAAATATTTGTTGCTATCCACCTAATATTTGCTATAATGCACTTCTCTTCCCTTCACTGATTGGTTTGGACCTGTCACGTGATGCATAGGATGTACAGGTGAGTCACGTGACCATTGTCTTCCCTTTTGATGACTTCAAAAGATCAAAACGTCAATGATTTAAGACACTAACAATTTCAAAAACTAGCTACATTGAAATGGTTTTACTTTGCGAAATGTTTTTGACATAAGCCATGACACAAGGCACCGGTGAGTGTCTCTAGAATAGGATATTCTATAATCACCGGCGAAAAAGACAAAACAAAAACAAATATTTGCTTAAAATTTAAACAGAGATCGATAAAGTGGTTTATTTTTTGTACAGAAAGTTATGTACATAAGTAACAAGTATACATAGACATGCAAAATATTTGAACCTCTTGAGAGCTGTGAAAGGTGTACCTACATTTTTGACAGATTCCTCCGTGAATTGTTTTTGCAAATTTCGAAGATACCTTCTTGGTATTAAAATGACTAACATCAAACTAAAACTTGTACTAACATTCTTTTAAGCGTCATTCAAAAGATTTTGGCTAGTTCATAAGATTGTGTTGTGCCTGAGATAAAATCCAAATGAAGACAACTTGAAGTAATCACACATAAACTTGGTGTTAATTCTTGATTTATTTTGGCTCGAAAAGGACAACAGGATCCAACGTAGACAGTTAGTAAAGATATCAAATGCCACTACCAATACTAAATTACGAGAGAAAAGGGGGTAATTCTACCCATGAAAAAGTACAACAAAAACCAAACATAAAACTTCGTTGCACGAGGCTCGTTGCTAAAGAAGAAAAAATGAAGATACATTTTTTCACCCTAAGCATATCATTCTTGCACTCCCATAACAATTTAACAAATAGTTGATCTCTTTAAGCCTATCGCATAAAAAGACTGCAATACAAAGTTATAGGTGGGTTTTAGTATGACATGACGTGTTTATATTTAGCTTCATTTCCGCAATCCAAAAGAACTCAAACACGCAGAGTCCACAAACCAAAAGGGTGTTGCACGGTTTACCATTGTTTTCAAAACGACTCGAAGTTTCCAGTTTGTTCGTTACCCTAAAGTTGGTGTTAGGCTGTCCTCGATCAATTACAAGATATTAAAAGTCTGCGTGTTCGAAGACAAACAAAACGATCACGAGTCACAGATCTGCAGATATAAATCTATTTAAAAGAAAAAGGCCGACATTTAAAAATCCTGCACCGCAAAGCGGAGTGAGTAATTCCAAGATCAAAAGGGATTGTGGGAGCTTTAAAAGACCTATTAAAACGTACGTTTTGTTGCAGTCAACAACAACAACATCATCACCTCAAAGTTCCATCAAAAAGATCGGTACCTGAAGTAGAGGTAGTGTCTGGTTACCTGCAATAACACACGGGGTTAACGAGTCATTAGCAGCTTTGGTATTTGAAACCTCGGCAGCATATCATTGATCTTTGCTAGCAGTCAATTTCCTCTTAGTTTGCCTTTTGCGCAATGCGCTTCGTACTTTTCAAAGGTAAGACTTTGTTACGAGAAGTATAGTTTACTTCCGTTACTATAATGTAATGTATTTCCGGTATACATTTTGTGGTTAGAACACTGCCGACTAAACCACTGAAATATTTGCTTCTGTTTGATGTAAAAATCAAAGCGATGAGGAAATTGCAAGAGTCGAGTAGCAATATAGTGGTGACAGTGCTCGCTGAATGCCATTTGAGGAACGAGTTAACGAAAACTTCAAGACTTGCGTTTTCAATGTGATCTGCTATGCTGGAGTTGGAGTTGCTAATGACGCAGAATATAAATGATGACGTCATCTGAAACCCTCCTATAGTGTCCAGTTAACTTGTATTGTACAATGCATCTAAACATCTAATCAAATGAACCCCATGACATAAAGCTAACCATCCGTTCGTAGGGAGTCATGTTGGGCCGTCTGGGGGCCAGTATGTTCCAGCGGTACAGACGTGAGATGGACCCTGAGCGAGGCGAGGTACTGAAATCCTTTCCGTCTTCAATCCTATTTAAAACCCTTGGAAACCCCCTTCCATCTCACCCAGAAATAATCAAAATTGTTAAAAATTTAAGATATTACAATAAAATAGACACTAGCTATACATTAAATGATTATAAATGTGTCTTTTGGTACACAATTAGTCAATATTCCATTAATTAATTCCCAAGGCAACAGTTACCAATGGCGTTACTATGGATGTTATGTGATCACATAACCATTTTTGAGGAAAAGTTCAAACTTTAAAGCATAACTTAACTTGCATAGTTTGCTACGTAAATTGTATACATGTCACTGGATGTGCATTTGAGAGCTATTAAAATACTCGTTAGGTTCAGCAGAAACTGGACTCCAAGCAGATTTTTTCCTTTCCACAGAATCGATGAAAACAGAAAAACCTTATGAGTGGCGAAGCTGCCATTGAGTTGGCGAACAACCGCGGGGCCGCGAGGATCATGGGCGCAAAGGGCGCGCCCGCGGTCCTCGCGGCTGGCTGTTGCTCACCGACTTCCGGTCGATATTTGTCTTTTCTCGATCGATTTTAAGGAAAAGTGAAAAGACTGCGCGTAGTCTATGCAGAAACAAACAGGGTGTATTTTAGTACCGTTTGGCAGGTCATCCAGCTCTTGATCTCACTGGACACGCAGCATGTTTTCCATATCGCTCATGTTCTGTTTGTTTTCTTCACCTCACACTTTAAACTCTTTTATAAACTTTTTTATTTATAAATCTAAAAAATGTTTAATACTTTTCACGTAAAACAAGTAAGAATAACTGATAAAACATAAATACTTCATAAACAACGTAAACTTGTTATTTTAAATTCTTAAAATAATGGCTCTAAAGTTAAAATCATTTTTGATTAACTGTTTCATTTTTATTTATTTTTGTTTTTCTAATTTTAAAATACATGTAGCTGTGTTCGTAGTCTTCCTTTTGTACACGTGCATTTGTAAACGTCTTGTATAAGGCACGTTCCTGCCGGAAATAAGAAAAATAAACTATTAGTAGCAAATTGTAAATATCTTATTAACCCTGCGTCATAGCTTGGGCGTGTCACAAGTTGAAATCTTCATTTTGTTCATTTATCGTTCTTGACAAACAAGGAGAAGAATACTCGAACATGATATTGGCGACAAACTTGGTTTATTAAAATCATATTTATAAAAGCTGCAAAATTTGACACGCTCATTTGCGTTTGCCTGCAGCCTATTGAAAGGAGCCTAACTTCAGCAACAATTGTAGCCTAAAGGGGTCGTTTTGGTCTCTATACTTGGGGCTTCCTTGCACATTATTTTTATCTAGAATTATTTTAAAGGATAAGGCCTAACCATGATGCTTTGCGTGACCATCGCGTACCTGACATTGGGACCCCACTCTCTTTCCCTTTTTTCATTATTGCCGGGCGAACGCAGGTCACTTGTGTGTTTGAGCTCCAAAGTCGTACAAGTTCACACTTACCGTTATGATAAATCACATATGTTTTCAACATGGTACAAAAATGTACTTTGCTGGAGTGACGCTGGCCAATTGGGAAAATTATTTATCTCTAATTTCAGTGTCGTAGAACACCTATAAACGAGTTGGTAAACGTAGACTTTTATTTACATTTTAGAACAAATAAACAGCTCAAGAAGTAAGAAAAACCTGCTAGGAATTCGAACAGAATGGAGTAAAAAACTTAGTGCAGAGATTTGAGATTGCACAGGTTTTCGAACAATCGTATCACCATGCACATTTGTTGCATCAACTTTTCAAGCCGATAAAATGGAGGCCCAACCCGCAAGGCATTATGGTTAACCCTAGTTCTTTAAGATTGGATGACTGCAATTCAACACTGCTGTGTTTATTCTTCTAAAATCACGGTTTCTTTCTTGTAGCATCTTCAGTTACAGGATATTAAGATGCTGACGGACGGACAGGGAATGACAAACGGATACAGGGGGTCTTCACAAGGACTCTACCAACCCAATCACCAGGTAATGCGACGATTTATACCTCGCACAGGTTTCACGTGCACACGTGTGTGTAAAGTCTTGAGGATGATAGAAATATTCGATGGGAATGCTTATTCATCTCCCGTTTATTTGTCTGTCTGTTAATCGTAGATATTTTCTATGTCGAAACGTGACTAGATTTGTAACACCCCTCCCCCCCCTCCCCACGAATTAAGCGAAATTAACAGTGTAAACAAGTTGCGTATTTTAGAAACACAAAACGTTTCCGTATATCTGTATTTATTTAATACCAAACGCTGGACATTGAATTTCTAGTAATCTGATTGGCTCTCTACTCACGATATAAATCTTTTTTCCTTTAGTTTGTCCAATTATGGAAACTGACAATTTTATCACGAAAAATGTTCCCTCAAAATGGCCGAAAATTCGAGTGGTAGAAAATAAAATCCGAGATATTTTTAGTTTAGTGTTTAGTATTTAATAAAACAATTATTCCACTCACGCTTGTTGGGTATGAGCTCGTCCGCTATCTAAAAGCTCCATATCCGCGTTCGTGGAATGATTGCTAAATATGTACAGTTTTTTAGCAACCTATTCTTATCTACAGTGCGTAAAAAGAGTTTTAAACACGGCATTTTGAGAGTGTCTCCAACGATATGACTATAATTATTTTCATCTTGTGCAAAAAGAGAAGCTGTAGACCAAGCTTGGAACTTAGACAGCACTCTTTTTTTTTTCCGAGGGGCCAAAACTTAATTGATTTTACTACCCTATATTTTAGCTTCACTGTTCCGTTTTTAATCCATAATTTGTATCTTCTGTCTATTTCAGGAGAGCCCCGTGCGGAACAGGTCAGGCAAACCCGCCCCGCCCATGACCCATCGTTCAACCACATCACTAAACGAGGGGCGTGGTGGAGTCACTACCGCCGTCGTACAACCACGTGACTCCCGAGGAACCCCGCCCCTCGGCGGCGGACGGCGGCGGCAACTGCCACAAACCCCAGGACAGAAGAATGGGTCCCAGTTGTCACTAACTGGTAAAGGACAGAGCGGAATGCCTATGGACCGGGGGGACCCTGTCGTTGAGAATGGGTATCAGCCGAATATGAACCAACACATCGCTATGGCCATACGCAGCGGGCAAAGCCCGTATGCAATTTATGGACTAGAAGATTTGGGAGAAGAGGAGGACGACTGGTGCTGATAGAACGGCTGCTGGTAAAACGCTTTTAATTCCCTTTGTGCCTTCTTCCATTCCGTTCACATCGACCAGTAATAGAGTTCGGGCCTTGTGCTACTCCCTGCACGAAAGTACGGCATCAGAAACAGAACCACGATCGCAAAGCCAGTGGTAATTGTCTGGCCACGATCATGGAAGGACAAAGTTTTAGAAATATTGAGAGAAATTTTAAAAATTAACTGGGGACATAGTTTCATACCACATTCTGTTACGAATTTTGCAACTAGTTCTCCTTATTTTGAAGATTTTGAGACATTGAAAGTCATCTTCGTTTTATTTAACCTCGAAGTTTAACAAAGGTTGACTTGTGGAGAGTTGGTGCCTGATCAGATTGACCCTGCGAGATTCATGAAGAAGCTTAGCAAACCGAACCTACATGTAGCTCCTATTTGATGCTTTCTGCGAGTCAACCAAAAAAGGAGATGTCTTAAAGGTTCCGGAAACCAATGAAATGCTATATATGGCACGCACAGTGCACGTGCACGCTCATGCCATGCAAGTTCCACGTGACCACCACGAGTGGTTGTAATAGTTTTATATCAGACGTTTATTTGTAGATATAAAGAGTATTTATTTAAATTAAGCACACCGCAAAGTATTTCAAGTGAGTAATTTTTACTCTCTGAAGATAAAGTTACATAATTATAAGTATAAATAGAGAAAAGAAAGCGTAGCTTTTGACTTTTGTTTTACGAAATCTCCGTTCTCGACTATAAATTTGCAATGCTAGTCGCAGTGTTTGATAAAACTCGTTTAATTCTTTGTCAAAGTATTGTAAAACGGTATTCCAATACCTTTGTCAATTTTGCTAAAAATGTGCAAATAAAACCAGCATTGAGTACATGTGAAACAAAATATTTCGATAAAAGTGTCATTAACCTTAAAAAAACTGAACTATTGCCATACTTGCCTCTTTTTCGATTTATCGTTTAAGTAATTATCCTGTTGAACAACGTCAAAGTTTTGAATTTAATATATTTAATTAACCTGAAAAAAATGAGATTATTAGGTAATAGTTCTGAAAGTACACCGTTACTCTGAATTAACGAGCTTGATGATTTTTTACTGTGTTCGTTAGAAGATATATTAAGGCAAAAATCTACCAAAATTATTAAGTGTCACAAACAAACACTAAAGAATATAGCTTAGAGTAACAATCCCAGATTAGAAAGAATAAATTGTTGCAAAACAGGACATGAAGTTGTTTTCCCCCAGAAAACTTATTTGATTTTGTTTCATAAAACGTATCACTGAATTTGTCACCTTCAAACGTTTTGGCAAAATTTATCTTTCTGTCCTTATCAAATGTAAACTAATCCAGTATTACATGGCTCTGGTGCTTCAACAAATCTAGCGTATAAGATTGTTCAATAACTGTTACTGTTATTGTAAGACAATTAACGGACTTCAAATGCACTGAATATATGACGTCATCACCCCCCACAAATTTCGATTGTGATTGTTGTACCCCAATTATTTTTAAAAATATCAATTGAAATCTATCACTCCAAGCTAACTCTTGGTGATGATGTCATGAACTGACTAATATATTGTTTCAAATAACTGCTGAAACGTAATTACAAACTAAACAGAAGAAGGTGAATGCTACGAATAATTTGTAATCGTTTAGCGAAGTTGGCTGCATGGGTAACACCACGCCCAAACCCTGTTGGGACGTTTTAAAGTCGACCCAAATTGAGGTGAGAACCGTACCAGAAAATATTCGTTGTAGGCTTTGAAATTACAGTGACGTTTAAAACGTGACGGAGGGTCGGTCAACCCCCTGCTGTAAACTTACTGAGATTATCGGTGGAAAACGGGAAAACCTTTAGCTCGAGAAAATTCCTCTTTTGAACCTGTTCGCTACAAAAGATATTTGTTTGCAGTTATTTTAATTTTCACGGAATTCATTCTAATCTTTGTAGACTTGCCCGCCGTATTGAGCATGTTCGAGTGAATTTCAAAGATCTGCCCCAAACCGCGTATAAGCCTACAACATGAGTGTGGTTCTCGCGTCACTTCTGTTCACTGTAATTATTTAAGTATTTCTTCACATCTGTATCTGTGTAGATTGGAAGCAGATGAACAGTAATATACTTGCCTTAGAGTACATTAAGTATATACCAATTCATTTGAATGTTGTGCTTTGCGTTCTGACTCAAATTGTTTTTGGTTTCACTATTTAGTTGGCACAAGCGCGAAATTGAAGTGAGTTTTATGTTTTGTTTCTCTGATTTTTTCCATTCACTTGACTTGGAATATACTAAAATAATTATTCCTCTCAGCTCAGTGCCTAGCAATAGATATGGGCATAACTGTTTGAGCAGTTACTTTCTGCTAGACAAGAGCGGTTCAAACGTTTTTCCTATAAAGCTATTCGTTTCAACACGTTTTTGACAATAAGGAAAATGTCCTTGATTTTAGCCTATGGACTGTTGAAGAACGACAGTGTATGCATGTGTGTGTATACATGTTTGTGTATGTGTGTGTGTGTGTGTTTGTGTGTGTAAAACTTGCGAAGTCTTATAAAATGGATAAGGTTGTTAAAAGTTTAAAAGCTGTGTATGTTACTGTGCATATGTGCCTGTACGTTCGTCCGTACATGCGGATGTCTGTATAAATGTGTGTACTATGAAGGCTTGCATGTGTAGGTGTTTGTCATCATGTAGAATGCATGTGTATGTTTTTATGAGATATATAATATATTTTACGTCATCGCATTCACAAGTTGTTGAGTGTTTGTATAAATTATACTAGATAAAAAGACACGCGGTGCGCTTTTGATCAATGTTATACAATTTCGAAGTTTCAATTATTTCTTCACTTTCACGCGCACCAAGAGAGTAAAAATTTTCAGAACAAGCTGTCAACAAGAAAGGACAAAGTTGTAGCTCTTTTGAGCCGGTTGTGGATAGTGGTTTTTGAATAGCTGCTATCCTAGGCAACGAACATGGAGGAAACATATATTGCATTTTTGCTTTAATACTTAACTATAAAATCAAGACAAAATATCCAAATAATTGCGTTTCAGTTGCGGCAAAACCAATTTGATAGTAAAGCATTTTTATTGACTAAATTTGCAGATTTTTTTCTACTCAATTTTGAAATATTTTAAGTCATTCGAAACAAAGTTTATCAGATTTTTCTACAAAATTACGAATTATTAACTAATAATATTACATTTCATCGCTGTAGCTTTGGAAAAGCAAGAGCCGCTGTTATCTGAGAGGAAATGTCACTTAATCTGTTATGTCCAAATGATGCACTGAGTACATGTATTTATAGTGTACAATAAAACTTATTTATTGACAACAAATTGTTAGTGTTTGATCTATCAGAAACCAAATTGCCAATTTAGCTACCCATCAGTGATCATCAACCCCTATCCACCATCACTCACAACCATCTCGTATCATTTCATTTGCTCAGAGGCTTTATCCCCATCATCCGCCCTATCCGTGGTTGGATGATGGGCGTAGAGCCTCCGAGCAAATGACACGAGATGGTTTCGAGTAATGATGGGTAGGGGAGGATGATTAGGAATGAGCCTCCGAGAAAATGATATAATAACAGTGTCCTTTGCAGTTTAAAACTGAATTACAGAATTTTGCATTAATTTACTTGTTTATATATAATTACAATAGGAAATAAGACTATGAGTAGTATAGGTTGAGGATAATTAGCCCCTTTTTGGCACAAGTGGGGCGCATGCATATAGCATTTCTTTTGTCTTGCAAACTCATGAATAAAAAGGGCATATGCATATATTATTTCTTTTGTTTTCCAAAATCCTGAAAACGTGGAGGGCTTTATGCTAATGAGTTGACGGTTTGGGCGCCAAATGCAACGACGTGATATTTTGGCTTGACTCATTTTACTTTACCGTTTTCGAACTCTCATTTACGAAAACAAAACCAAGAGTAATAACAATAGTTTTTTCAAGCCTTTTACAATTGAAACTGAATTGCACTGAGGCAGCTGCGCAGAAGGATAATTACAAAACATTTACGCACGAACGAAGGCTACAACAACACATTACAAAAGGACTAGGTTTTGGTGGGATTTTTTAGCTTGACTGATCATGTTTTTCTTTTTGTTGTTTTGTGGCGGAAATTTGTTTTATAACCACACAAACTGTACAGAAGGATTCTTGATTCGATCTCCAACATCAAGCTTTTAGATTTTGTTCCTTTCATTCCCTTTATTTGTTAGGAAATTCAACAAATACCGGAATTCTGCAATCATTGCTTTAACTGATACGCAAATTCACACACACACACACCCCACCACCACCACCACCATACACACACACACCCCGCCACCACCACCATACACAGACACACTACCGCCACCACAAATGGGAGTGTTCCCTTTTAAAAATCGCACGACGTAGAGTTTCTCGGATGCCTTCTTGCAAATGCTGTCAAGGGTTTGATTTCGTTGACCTCACTGACTGTACGTCAGTCAATTTTTCACAACACAATCGCGAAAAAAGAAAATGCATTAAAAGTAAAAGCCCCAGCAGTCGTACAGACGTCGAGTACGAATTTATTAATAGCCCGGGAAGATCCCGGGTTGTAAAACCCGGAGCCTGTTCATGACCTAAAGTATAAAAGACACTTCTGTTTATGTGAACATAACAAATCGGGTTAAATTTTATGAATGTAAGCTTATTAACATTTTGCTTCAAAGGTCTCTGAGAGATTTTCGCAATAACAATTTGTCACACCCCCCCCCCCCCCGAGAATGTTTTGCCGATGGAAATTCTCTCCGGAGAATTCCTTGTAACACCCTGTCTATGACAGTAGGAGGAATGGCGAGTATTTTGCCCTGTTAAAAATTATCTGGTAAAAAATGATTGTAGGTCGTAAAACCACGCCCTATCGAGCGGCACAACCCCGTACAGCACACACAAGGGGTACCCCCCCCCCTCTCCCCAAACGGGTTTTAAAATGTTGTTTATAAGGTTGTGAGTGGAAGTCAACATAAATCTCGACACTTTTCGAGCTGTTTTTTTTTCTTTTATTTTTCTACTTTTTTATCGTTTCAACTTTTCTTTGCATTTTGATATTTTTTTGGTATTTTTTCGTACTTAATAATTAGACCAGTTCTCCAAACACGCCATATAATAATGAACCAAGATCATTAGTATAATAACCACCGTATTACCACCTGGGCATTTTCGTACTGGTAACCTGTATGTCGGGAAACCATGTTCCCCAACAGTCGGAATTTCTGTTGCTGACAAGTCTTTGCTTTTAGCAGACCACACTTGGGTTTTAAACTGCAGGGAAAACTACTGGACAATTTACGCGATACACAAAATACTTCCGAGTATTCTTTGCAAAATATGGAATAACTCAATGACTTGGATTTGTTCGTGGCAAATTTCGTTTCTACAAAATCAACAATTACTATTTAACGTTCTATTAACTTAAGTTATTCCCACAACGTGCTTAATCTATCAACTTTACAAGGACAGAGCAAAATACACTCTAAACACAATACTCTTGGGACAGGTTTCAACGACGATAACACACAAAATCATAAATTACAATCTCAACATCCCTTACTAATAAAGAAAATTACCCTTTTCAACCAATTCCTATTTTCTAAGGAGGTTCCAGAACTTCTAATCGTAGGCGAGCCAATTTACTTGTTTACAAATCAACGTGCTTGTACAAGGAATAAAACGCCAATCAAACCGCGTTTGGCTTGTGATTGCTGCTCAATCTACACATTTAAGAAACGAGAAATCCAATCAATGGTCAAATTAACCACTCTGAACTGATACAGTAAAAAAGCTATAAATATACAAAGTGAATAATTCATTGTTCATTTGCCTCTCCCTATTCATGTGCAGTATTCCCCGAGGTGTCCAGAACGCACGCGTGCAAACGTTGTAATCACGTGACAGGTCTTCCGGTCACTGCACGGTGCGTGGACCCCCTGGTCGGTCCAAGAATCCCTTTTCCTTATTTGTTCTGGCAACTCTGCATTGACTCAAACACCAACACCGATGACCAGGCTTATTCAGCATCCATTCGTTACAGCATTTCTTCAAATGAAGCCATGATATCGCTCTGACTATTCATGTCAATCGTGCCAGCTTGCTGCAGAGTTAACAAAATAACACAGCGATCAGACAAATGGCCTTTTGCTATGTTCTTAAAACCGGTCTCCATACTTTTCTTCTAAATAGGTTGAGAAAATCTTACGTTTCATCTTTGGAAGTTTGTGTATAACAAATTCTTTATTCTCCCCCAACCAAACAATTCATTTCACATAATGGGGTGAAAAACATGCTAACAAACAGAATGGGGTAACCAGATTGCACCAATACACTGTATAAGAACTGGAATCAACTCTCCTGAGCAGGCAGGTTGGTGAAGGGAGGTTGGGCAGGAAGGTTAAGCCAGTACCGCTATATCATGCGAGTTGAGTAGAGGAAGATTTTGTCCTTACCATCTACTTCTATGCATGGATATATTCTTGTAACCAACAGTTTGTAGGGGGATTAAATATTCAAGTGTCTTTATTTCTGTTTTGGTGTGCGGGTAATAACTACACAAAAAAGCACATAGCGCGCAGATATTTGCTTCCATGGGCTCTGGGCGTTACTTCATAAAACAAAAAGAAAATGTATTCACGTCTGGGCGATTGGACATTGATATCCACTCAAAATACATCAAACAAGCCATCGATCTAGTTTTGCTTTACCATTGTAAAAATTCTGCAATTCAGTGTTGACTGCCATATAATTTACATAAACGTTATTTATTCGTGGGCAGATAAGCTACGGACCATTTAATACCCTGGGGATGGGGGAGGAGGTGATAGTGGAAAAAAAATATTTTTACTCGACACCTTAATTATTACTCGACACCTTAAAGACAATGTATGGTTAGGTTTGAACGACAAAAGTTAACACGTAAATGATCCC